>JAOUZG010000498.1:205445-250796 GCA_026289955.1 Argiope argentata
CAGATATAATTGTATGTTTAAGACAGATATAATTGTATGTTTAAGACCCATCATTTATTCAATTTGTTTATTTCAAAGAAATTAATTAAAGTTTCAGAATTTTTTCAGTAAACAGAGGCTCGACCTATTTCGTCAACAACAGATTGGCAAAATATAACAAAATAAAAACTTGAACTCTTTATTGATATTTTACTAATTATTATTTATTTTATTTATTAAAAATCCCAGAACCATATCTAAAAAAACTGCAGTTCATATTAATTCATGTTTTATCTATGCAGGAATTGCTTTATTTAATTTTCATTGGAAGTATAACGATTATAAGTTACTATCGAAGCAGGAACTGGTAGATACCAGTCGAAATTGACTCCTGGAGCAATTTTTAACAACCTTCCCGTTTTGTCCAGGCTATTTTAAGCAACTAGGAAGTGAGTATTTCTGCTATGAACGGGTTCGTACAAGTCGTACATATGTCAATCAACGCGCCGTAATGTAGCAACCAATAGATACTCCAGTAAAGTTTTTAAAAAAACACTGCAAAATTCAAAAAAGTCCGTTAAAAATTGGAAGCTTTACAAATATTAAATAACAGACTTACTCATGTTTAAAATAAGATGTAACAATAAATTAAAATTAGAAAATAAATTTATCCTCAAAAATTAATAAATAAGGCGAAAAGTCAATGAAATTGGTATATATTTCAAGTATTAAATATACTCTTTTCATTTATTATGGACAAGGGAAAACGGTTGCACATTTTCAAATGAATTTCTGAGATAAACTTATTTATTTCTTTTCATTCTATTTTGTATTTCCAAATCAAAACGCAAATAAAAACATTTTACGAATCTACTACAAAGTCAGATTTTATATGTTTGAATAAAAATTAAATTTCATAAACACATTTTCCCATGCACTCATGTATCGCTTTTAAATTCGGAAATAATTTATTTAATTATCTTATATTAAAGAAATTTACCGATTAAAACAAAGAAATGTCGCTTTTTCTCTCTTTATTCATTTTAAATATTAAAATTATACGGTTTTAAATGTATATTTCCAAAGTAAAATAACAGTAGATTTATATCAATTCTAAATCTTCATGCTAAGAACTGAATTTAATTACTGAAATGAAATAAACAAAAATGTCATGCAAACAATTTTCCTTTTCTAATTAACTGACTACGAACCTCTAATGCCAACATCAAATCTAACTCTCAAATTATGTTATAGTTGGATATAGAACAGCTTTGGATGATTTTTAATTGCATACAATTTACTAATAGGAGAGTTACCGAGAAATAAATCTTTTAAAACGATTTCTAATTGTGGAAAATTTAATAAATATTTTTTCTTTTAACTGTCAAATAATTATTATTATCAATTAAACACTTTACAAAAAAGAACGGCATGTTCAAAAATCGTATCCAATTAGCAGATAATCCGAAAATCAAAACACAATTGTAATAACATTATTCAATAATTAAATAATATTTATTAATTAATATTATTTATTAAACATTTTGTAAAAATCGTCCAAGAGTTTTGAAATGCTTTTGAAATTAATTAGAAATTCTGTTAATGATTAAATATTGTAATTTTAAGGAGATAGGCATGGTTTAAATAGAATAAGTTTAAAAATTCATCGATAAAAAATAATTATTATGATTTTAAATGAATTATTACGTGATTATATTATTTTATTAACAGACGAAATCATTCTAAATCATAATCAAATAATTCTAAAAACATTTGAAGAATATTAAAAATCACAATACAATTTCAAGAATGTAAACGTAAATTTTGAAAAATTAAGTTGAAACCTTTCATTTCTTTAATACTAGAATTTCATCCCATCAAAAAATAATACACACAACGAAGAAAAAACTAAACAAAATACGAATTAGTATATCAGTATCAAGAAAAATTCATGAAAATTTTGCATAATGTAATGGAAACTAATATATCGCATTACAACAAAAGGAAGAAGACAGAGCCATCTACCGTGAAAGGCACGGATGACTGTTCTTGTGCAGCTGGAAACACTTCCTCTTAAAATAATCACAATAGAAATTCGATTACTTTCACTTTCGTTAAACTCAGTTAGAATAATACAAATAATTATTTTTTTGTTATTTGAATTTGGAATGCGTATTATGATTTTTTTTTTTTAAAAAAAAGAGAATTAAGAGAAAAATTATACTGCATTTTCTGATGAGTCCAGTAGTAATCTTTGAATTCAGTAAATATTTGAAATCACTTCATTAAACTTGCTTTTCCGAAGAAGAAATCGTTATCAGTTCTTTTGATTTTTGAATCGTTTGTAAGAGTTATTCGAATATATTTATAAATAATATGACCATTTATTATATTTTCGGTGTAATTCGGTTTGTTTTTAAGTCCGCCAAGAAAAGTAAACTTATAACTCAAAAAACTTAAAATTTCTATTCAATAAATACTTTGATTTTAATATTAAAAGTTATTCTTAAAATTAAATTTGAATGTCAGCTTTAGGCTTAACGACGTATAAGTAATATTATTTCATTTGACAATAAAAATAGATGGGCTCGATACGATATTTAATCTTCCAGCAGACGCGCACAGAATATAATAAAGCAGAATTGAATTTTAAAACCTTTTACCACACGAAGTTATGACAGAATGACTTTATCTTTTACATGCAACTCCTTTCCATGAATTCTAAGTAAACTTTTGAAATTAGAAGCGTTAATAGAACGCGAATTCGCCATTTGTAATTCAGAGATACGTGCGATCGTTGACGTAAGCGGTTGCTTATCTTTCCTTTTGTTTAAAAAAATTCATTTTTTTAAAAATAACGTAGCTGCAATCAACAGCTACATCATTCGTTCGACTAACAACAACAAAAAAAAGTTATTTAGAAGGAAATAACTAAGAAAGCTGGCAACGTTCTTGTGAAAGAACAAGTTAACGAATAACATATTCTTGAGTGAACGAAAGCAAAGCTGTGTGTGTGCGTGCGTGGCGCGATATACCTAAAAATTATTTTAGTTTCAAATTTATCAAAATGTTAACAATCATCTTTCACCTCACTACACGTTATACTGATATTTTCGTTACTAAAATTACGAAAAAGACTCTAAAAAAAAGTCGAAAATTATAAACCAAACGATTGTTTGACCTTGAAATCTGATAACCATGAAAAATGAGATTTAATCGAAAATTTATCGCCACAGTTCAATTCTTGCATTAAGAATTTGAAATGGAATTTTCATTTGGCGTGGGGTTTTTTTAAATCCATTATTAAAATCACTGAAGTTATCGGCCACATTAATGGCGCCATCTTAAATCATCTTTCACAACACTAAACATTATAATCATATTTTCGTTACTAAAATTACAGAAAGATCTCATTAAAAAAAGTCGAAAAGCGTAAACCAAACGTTTGTTTGACCTTGAAATCTGATGACCACGAAAAATGAGATTTAATTGAAAATGTATCCCCACAGCTCGATTCTTGCTTTAAGAATTTGAAGTGGAGTTATCATCCGTTTCTATAAATCCATTATTAAAGTCACTGGAGTGATCGGTTACATTAATGACGCCACTGCACGCATGGCCAAATCCTGTAATCACGGCAGTGCCTTAAAACCGATGACGAGTTTCCGCTCTTAAGCACAAAAAAGAACAGCACAGTCCATCCATTTTTCTTAACTAAATTGCCGAGACGAACGTCTAATAACGAATTTCCGCAAAACAAGACGAGTCCGCAATAAAATATAAAGAGGGGAATGAGTTAAAGAATGAAAATATGAAAGTTCAAGGAAGATCGAATGCAAGGAAAAGTAAAAATTAAACAAAAAGGCGTGTACAAGACAGTGAAACGTTTAAAAAAAGCCAGCGATGCATTTAGGACAATGTTGTAATCGTGGCTAACAGACGGAATATTTTTCTACAAGGTTAAAACTGTTTTCCTCCTTTTTTGCATGGAAGAAGAGCCACGCCACTGTAAGCACACAAATTTTTGGGCAATATTCCAAGTATCTCTCGTTAAGTTCTTTAAACCCACACAAAACAAGTACGCCTACACTATCACGGAGATCTAAGTATCTGTAAGAGCAAGGGAGATGTAGCTAACGAACAGCTAGCTCCATTTGCATGTCCTCTTTAATTGCTTCAACCCTTTTATCTACTTAAAATACGTTGTTTCATAATTTAAAAAAAAATCAAATCAAGATTATTAAAAAGTTGCAAGTAGTATGAAATCCAATACCGCACACAGGCCTTGTTCTTTATCTCGTCACTCCCGAGTCAAGAAACAAACTGAATAAAGAATGAAGCTTCCTTTATTTTTCTGTACATTTGGAAGAAAGGATAATAGCCTGTACAAATTTCCTGAGAAAGGTTCGATATTGCACCAAGTAAATTCGAAATAGTTTTAAAAAATCGGTTTAAATGAATGCACGTGAAATTTTAAAATTCAATGAAAACTAATATAAAGAATTTTAATAAACTTAATAAAGAATGACCTGTTACGAATCCTTTCTGATTAGATTCGTACAATTAAAGAAATTTGGTAAAGAATTATTGCTAACTTAATAAAGAATGACGTGTTACGAATCTTTTCTGATTACAAGAATAAAAATTTTTTTATCAGATTTATGTATTTCATTTAAGAAAGAAGGACTTAATAAAAAGCTTTTTGAGAAAACAAGAAAAAAAATTGCTTATTCCGCCAAAATTATTATCAATTTCATCATATTCGATAAAAGTTTTTTTTTATCAAGATTTTTATTTCATTTCAGTTGTTTTGCATTGAAATACTAGAATTTACCACAAAACGAAGGCCATTTATAAGAATTTATTCCAGAAACAGTAATATGGTAAATTTCAAACGATTTATGCATATAATACACGCAAAATTGTTAAAATTGTCAATCGTAAATTTCAAAGCTTTCTGAATATATCACAACAAGAATTTTAAAAGTTTATATATTATCTATATAAGATCTCTAAGTCTCCTGCATTGCTATTAGATTTCCTAATGTTATTTTACAGCTGCGTGTCGCGCAAGTGTCGTAACTCCGCTAATAAGCATCACTACAATGCTGCTTTGTTCTCTCTTCCCAACTAAGTCTAAAATACAAACAGAAAAACATTGAATATCAATATTACCAGAATGAAGATGTGAAGAATGAATTTACCTCCAAGGGTATTGCCACCACCCCACCTCCCTTTCGAAAGTTAAAATTAACAGAATGTAAACATGATTCAGATATTGCATTTTGAAAGATAGGACGAGAATAAAAGAAAGAAAAAGCAATTGCTGCAACAACGTGATCGCCGTTCCCATTTCCGAAGAGTGATTGATTGACATCGTTAGACATAAATCTGAAGAAAAAAAAATCTCTTGAAGTATCATTGATATCTATCTCAGCAAGCGAAATGTCCGTTACTCATAACCGTGGACCAAAAGTACTTGAACTACGATCTCTTCATACCACTGCTATCATTTCTGTGCAAATCACATATCAAGAACCAAAGTATGGATGTTTTCAATGAAAGTGACAAAAACATGTGTGCGTGCGTGCGTGTGTGTGTGAGAGAGAGAGAGAGTATTTTCTTTAATGTTTGCCTTTCAGGATATATCCTGCAAGTCCGCAGCTACATTATTTTATTCTTGAGAAAAAGATTTTGGAATAGAATTCTATAGTTGTTTTAAATATACCTAACTCATATAAACTAATTTTCGAGAGACCTAACTCATACTCATAAATATACCTAACTCATATAAACTAATCGTGAGACCTACAAACCAAACAATATCACAGTTCAAACAGTTCCATTTTCAAAATTCCATTGAAAATAAGTCATTTTTCATCTAAAGTATAAGTGGCATTGAAAATTTACGGTGAATCTTAAATATTACATATTATATATGCTCATTGTGGAATTGAATTTTCAGTGAATGATGTGCAATGCAATTTTTGATTAGATCTGCCTATTTAATGCCATTCAACGAGATAATATACAGTTCAATATTCTTAAAAGTAAACAATTCGGAAATGTCGAACAAGTTGAATAAGTAATTTGTGAAGTTAAAACAGGAATTCGAACTTTGATAACAAAATAAAACACATATTCTTTTCTTTTTTATAGGACAATAACCGAACTTATATTAACATCTGTGCCGTTTTCAGATAAGCTATTAGATTATTTAATCTTGTAAGGCAAAGGTTCTAATGAAATAGATTCTTAATATGAATCTTCAGGGACATCAAATCTACATCAGCCTTCAGTTTCTTTCTTATGAGTCCTATAGCAATGAATACTGCAATATTTCTTTTCAAACACAATGTTGCTTTTCGGAACTAACTGAAATCCAAATATAATTGAATGCATAATATTTGATGCATTTTTAAATAGATTTTTCAAAACTAGAAAAGTTATATTAATTTATTATAATAATATAGTAATGCAAAATCAGAATCTGTAATTGGATGAACATATCCAAATTCACACACTAAAGAATGCAGAGAAAGCTGTGGAAAATCTTCAAATCAATTGAAGATTCTGATAACTTGCAATATGCAGAAAAAACGAGCGATCGAAACGTAAGTAGATGGCTATAATGTGTTCAAAAGCATTTCAAGGTTAAACAAAGAATTTCAGCCGGCGTCCTGGTATAGGGGTAGCGCGTCTTCCCCGAGAGAGGGGCGACCCGGGTTCGTGCCCCGGTTCGGGCAATGTTGTTCTCCTGTGTTCTATCTTTAAGGCGTACGAATATTCCCCCTTTCCCCATGTAGAAAAGGGGCTTATCAAGCGACTGTAACGAGTGAGTAGCTAAGTCGCACTTTTGGTCCTGATAGAGCTACTTCAAAACAAGAGACGCTCTTTTCGGCTTAAAACTCGCTGATGCCACGGCAGAGCTTGTCCATGGCAAGTGCCACTAATAACAACAACAAAGAGTTTCATGACATTTTAATACGCTTCTACAGGACAGTTTATCGATAAAGGGCCGGGATGGCCTGGTTGGTAGAGTGTTGGACTCGTATTCCTCAGGTAACGAGTTCGAAACTCACTGGCCAAAAGATTCCCCGAGTGTGTGGGATTGGCGCTCGTTAAATCCATTCGTGGTCGCAATATCCTCCATATCGGGAGTGATATCAGTGGGGGTACTGGGTCAGTGGTGATCGTTCTCTGTTCCAGGTCTAAATTATGATCTGGGATGTATGAATGACTTTGCATGAATGTAGTCTGCCCTCTAATAAGGGTTGTGACGTGTGTGTAGCTAAGTCGTACTCTTGGCCCTAGATGGTACTACTTCTAAAAAAAAGCAAAGAGACGCATTTCTTAGGCTTAAAATCTGCTGATCGTATTAGCGGAGACTTGTCCACGGCAAGTGCCATTAGTCACAAGACAACAACACAGTTTATCGATAAGCAAATATTTGGAATAAAATTAGTCAAATATATACAAATAGTACAACAGGGTTATATTTCGAATTGCTTTACTATACTTATAATAATCCATCAACAACTTCTATATCATCAATTCGAAACTGACATGACTCGATCAAAAACTAACTTAAGGATCTAACGAATAAATTAAAAGTATTTTAATTATAAATCACATAAAATACACGCATTTAAACCGTATATCTCTCCACTTGAAAGTTAAAAATCTATCACATTGCAATTAAAAAGAAAACCTACAGCGATCCGTAACATGGGGAGGGGCAAAAGATAGCTCTAAATGCATTGTTTACAAGTTCAGCGGAAAACAGAGATGGACGAAGAGCAAAAGCCCATTCCATTCACGTAATTCCAGACAGACAAGGGCGTCCGGGGCTGATTGATCGAGAGAGGGAGGGGAGAGAGAAGAGTGCGAGAGGAGGGAGAATTTTATATTGATTTTCGATTGCCCTGTTTCAGCCCCTGCGACGCAGAAACCATGCGCCTGGCCGTGATGAAACTCAGCCACGTGAGCGCCGTCCAAGACCTTCCCCCACGCTACAATCGTCTGTTCTCAAGGTCAATCGTCAATAGACTCAGCAGAAGACTTAGGGGAGAATTTAACTGAAATGAATAAAAATGCTTTGGAGGAAAAGGGACTTAAATCAAGAGAGTTAAACAGAACAATTCCTGTGGGAATACTAGAATAGTCTTTAAAGAATGTGCGATAAGTATATATAAAATTCTTAAAAATTTCAATAAAAAGATGATGAAAAAATAAGACAATCAGGCTACAATGTTTAGTTAGCATTTTAAAGTATATTTTACCAAAGATATACTGATGTCGTTTCTAAGGGCAGTTTTGTTTGGCTTCTTTACCAAGATGAAGAATTTTATATAGGCTCTTAAAAGTATCTTTAAAGTGCATATATAACAACTACTTAAATTTAATTTTACTTATTCACATAACAAAATAATTGGTAAGTAAATGGCAGGTATTTGAAGAAAAATTTGTTCGACTTCGACAATGGTACAGAAAATAAAAAAGTACCATTACAAACAATTATTTTTTTCTAAATTTCTTTTAGGCTCAATATTTTAAACATTTATTCATTTTATTTTATTTGGTTAAAATTTTCAAAGATATCGAAAGACTGAAAATAAATAATTCCAATTCATAAGACAATTTTTTTTAACTTTTCCCCCTTTTCAAAAAGACATGGAAAATAGTTAACGAGATAGGTGTGTACAATATCAAACCTGAATATTATTATTAAGTTTAAAATCTCAAATATCTGAAATTTTAATTTTTTAACAACACAATTCCGGAATTAAAATTATTTGAAGTTTTCTTGGAAGTGCATTGCTGCAAGGATAATTTTTTTAAGAAAAATATTATAGAAATTTCATTTATTGTGTAAACAATAATTAAAAGTCATTTAAAATATTATTATTACTGATTATTATTTTCATTATTACCACAACTGGCGCATTAAATATATAATATATATATATATATATATATATATATATATATATATATATATATATATATATATAGCCAGAATAGCAAACAAACATCAATGCTAAGTCATCATAATTTTTGTCATTATTTTCCGCTACTTTAGATAACGTTTCAAGTTTATTTAAAAGCATTAATCAGAGCTGCAATTCCATAAGCTGAACAAAACATCTTTATATATATATATATATATATACTAAAAAAACGAATGATTCAAAACAAAATTAGATTTATTTTAAAATATAATTTTTTAATGGTACTAATCTTTTATTAGTTACAAGTAACAAAATAGTAGAAAATGAAAAGAACTAATTTGCTTATCCTATATTAAAACTAATTTTTTTAAAAAAAATCTCATTGATTTTTTTGAAAATGTAAGCAATTATTCCCATGTGCAAATGCTATTTTCTAAATGTTGTATTTAAAACCTTATTTTTGGGGTCTAACAATTACTTGTTTTATTATGTGCTAATTCTCAGGGTTAACACTTTTCTAAAGGGCGATAATATTCTGTTTAAAAAAATGGAAAAAACATAAAATAATTAAGATATACTAGATTTTTTTTAACGTTTAATGCCCAAAATGTTAAGTTTCACAATATTATTTACATCAGGCACTTTTAAATACAAAATGAAACATTTTTTTTAAATATCAATTTCATGTTGCTTTGAAAATATCTCATAACAATATTTCATTTTTAAAAAATGTTTTTTATTATTGAAATGTTTCTGCAAATATAAATTTATATAAATTTTTCTTAATAATTCAACATATTTTGTTAACAATTACACAACATAGGACGACAAATTAAAATTTTAAGAACGAATTATATATTTAAAAAAAGGGACTCGAAGGATTCATAAATTTAATTGAAAAAATAGATATACTATTCAACAAAAGAAAAAGCTTTGTAAATTTATATATATAAATATATAGAAAATACTACAAAGTTGGAAAGCTTTCAAAAAAATATTTGCTGTCAAAACGACGACAGAAAGTCTTTTTATTCATTATTTCCAATTACTTTTTCATTCTTAGTTATGCTCACATCTTTAAATTTAATAGTTAACGAATAAAAAAGTAAGAAGCAATAAAAAGAAATGAACCCACCATTTAAGGAATTTAAAAACAGGGCTATGACTAATGCTCTAGAATTTCCCCTAGTTTTTTAATAAGCTTCATTCCCTTTTTCGTCCTTTTAATATGCAGGTTTTCTGTTACCAATTACGAGGGGCTCGAGCGAATAAAAGGGAGCCCTGGAACAAAATTGGAGTAGGGTTTCGCAACAAATTGCGCACAGTAAAATAACAACCTATTATATTTTTGCTGTTTAATGCATTGCCCGGAATGACGCAGAAAGCGGAATATGATTTTTAGATAAACAATTACAAAATTTTAAACCAGTATAATTTTTAAACAGCAATACATTTTGTGTGCAATTACATTACTTTTAAACTAATATTGTTATATTTATTATGTTGCGATTGGAAAGCAAGATTCGACAAGAAATTATTATTTACTTCATAAGATAAATCAATGCAACGGCTTCGTCTAGCAAAATTGCATTAAAATCTATCCGAATAATTTAACACTAACCGAATCTATATGAATAACAAAACAATATTGTATTTACAAAAAGGAGAGAGAGAGAGAGAGAGAAGAAAAAGAAAGAAACGAATAAAATCTTTTTT
Source organism: Argiope argentata (assembly GCA_026289955.1). Taxonomy (NCBI): domain Eukaryota; kingdom Metazoa; phylum Arthropoda; class Arachnida; order Araneae; family Araneidae; genus Argiope; species Argiope argentata. The sequence continues at coordinate 216,092 of JAOUZG010000498.1, forward strand.
AGTCAACATATATAAAAAAATTCCTGTTAAAGATTCCAATAACGACAGCTGGCACTAGATATGTGTAAGCGAAGTAAGACAAAAACACTATACCTCACCCTGGATTGGAAAACAAGAAATGTGCATTAACTGCGTGATATTTCATAATGCTTTTATTCGAATTTATTATTATTATTATTATTTCTTGATGCGAGATCATAGAATACGTGTTCTCTGTAAGCTTGAATTTTTCGCAACCTCCTCAGACCAACCCAGCTAATATGGTAAATAATATTTATATAACATAATACCAAACATAATATCCTACTTTAATTGAAATAATAATCAATTTATTTTAATTTTATAGTTTTTAATTTTTATTGGATGTATTTGTAATTTTAATTATTATTGCCTTTATATTATTAGTTTTGTTCTCGTGTTCTTTTGTCTTCTCGGAATAATTTTTTTTTTCATTTAAATGTATCACATTGTATCTGGCAATGTTCAATTTGTATTGTATTCTTGGCAACGGCTGTTATGGTGATTTTTAATGGCTCTGGGCCGCAGTCTGCTGTAGGTATTCTGAAAAACTTTTTCTAAACTAAAATCAAACGTCTTTGTACTTTTAGAAGCTTCCAATTTGATCTGTAATGACGAATTTTCCAAAATTAAGATTTTAACCTAAATAATTTAAATCATAATATCTGTTACTTTAAAAAAACTTTAAACTTATTTCATCAAGAAATTTTCAAAAATAGAAGTATATGTATAAGTTATTTCAGTTAAAACTGAAAACAACAACTTAAAAGGTCCGTTGAAACTCTAAAAATTTACTTTTCATTACATAATTACCAATTTAAAGGTTTTAAACGTTATGCTTCCGCTCTATTTAGTTCCAGAAGCAAAGTTGGCTGGAATACCAAATTTTACTTTTTCGTCGTCAAAACAATTAGAATTTCTTCAAAATTGTCTTCAAGCAACCTAAATATCATTTCACTAACGAGCAGAAAGTAATTTTGGCATTCATGCATTAATTTTTTGACAATTTAATTTTTCTCATTACCTTTAAAACCTCAGTTTTAAGAGTAATTTATTTTATCAAACAATTTTTGTTCTTACGACTAAAAAGTGTCCAAGTTAATTCAAAACAATCGATAAATATTCAAATATTGGGAAAGCAGCAGCATATTTTTATTATACAGGGATTGTTTTTAATGTAGAGGGCAACAATCTACATTAAATAGATATTAAAAGTATAGGACTGATTTTTACCAAAATTTGCATACATAGTCTTCTGAACATAAATTTTTAAAAATTGAAATTAAAAAAAAATTTACATTGTGAGATTTATATTTCATAGATAGGAAATACTATCGTAAGTTTTATTAAATCCAGAAATATTTTGGAATTTTAAAAAAAATTGTACCATTTCAAATAAGAACAACTTCTATCCCATTTCCCAGCAAATTATTTAATAATTAAAATATTTTCAAACAGAAATTCAACTAGTAATTAAAGTGTAAGCTATAACATTATTTATTTAAATTCTATTTTAATATTAATTTATAAATATGTAACATGCATGACTTTAATCAATCAAAAGCAATATTTTATTTAAAAAATTACATTAATGTATCAGTAATCAATATATAGATAGTTTCTAAGAAGCTCGAATAAAAGTTATAAACAAAAAATAGCTGTAAAATCATGCAATTCTGTCAAAAACAAATCTCTGATTCCTGCAGTACACCTTGGATATTGATTTTAAGGCAGTGTAACGGAGATATCACCACAAAGTAAAGGCAAACTCGATTACAGGAAAGAATAAGGACACGAAAAACAACAAAAATGCAGGCACGTGGCTATCGATTATTTGGTTCTATAGAGGGACAATTTCCAGCAAAAGAAAAATTCGTAAATGAGAAACAGCAGATACTTTTTTTATACGTATGACTTATTAACTATTTTAAACTTGCTAATAATTATAATTTACACACATAAGTTATCAATAATTTTTCTCCATCTCTGAAATTCACCTTAGAATCTTATTAGGCAGTTTATACATAATATGTAGAAAATCAATTCCTACTCAATATTTAGAAAATTAAACCCTACGCAATATTTAGAAAATCAATACCTACACAATATGTAGAAAATTAATACATACATAATATGTAAAAAATCCAAACAATTATAGAGCAATAAAGCTTTGATTAATTGAGAAATGTTAAGGACGTCTAGCAAATAATGTCGGTCTCCATTACTTATCTAGCGGGATTTAACAGTTAACTGTTTTGGACGAATCAAGACGACGTGGAAAAAGTACATCATATTGTGTTAAGAAGGGTTTATGCGTCAGGAGAAATAAACAGAGATAATTAGTAGTTTGAATTACAATTTTAGTAGAATCTTTAAACATATTCGTAAATTTCAAATTATCTTGTGGCCAAGTCGAAATCAAAGGAACAAATAAAAGATTATATTATGCTTTGCTCACTACCATTCTGCAACATCAAATTAAAATAATAAATTAATTTCTCATGTTTCTTTTGGTTTATATGCAAAAAATGCATGTTAGTTTAAATAAATAAATGTGGTTAAGGAAATAAAAAAATAAGTCATTTCATTACAACATAATTTCATATTGCACATAGTCTGAGTTTGATGAGTATATTCGTTTTTCGACAAAATTTAGATACGCATTTTCCGAAGAGATCGAAACAGTTAACTAGTTAAAAAGCATATTGTCACAACTCAACGTAAAACGACAATTAAATACTACATCATATGTAAAATATATTAATTAGGTGATTATAACATCATGAAAAATTATTATTAACCGTAACTGGAAGTAATTGTCTGCAATAACAGTCGATAATAGTTGTATTTTTTGCAAGCTGAAACGTGAATTGTGAATAATTTTAATAAAATGTATTTAATTTTATTTCAACTAGGTATTAATTTCAATCTATTGGCAACTACAAATGAAAAAATAGTATTTTTAATAATTTAAATATTGCTATGTCGGTATAAAACAATAGCGTTGATGCGCAATAATAATAAAACCTATGGTTAATAAGACCTAACAGCAAGTTTGTTTTTATTTTAATGCTAGTTAAAAACTCCACCAATTTTTTTCAAAAGAAAACAAGATAAATCTTAGCAGCATCACTAGTCACATGATCAGAAAATGCATTTCTCCATCGCAATTCGATTACTACAACAATAATACAAGTTATCTTTTGGGGAATTCAGACCGCCAAAAAAGGAAAAATTAGAATAGCATGCGTTTCATGAGATTACAGCTTTGCAAATTTAATGACAGAAAACAGCAGGAAGAGACAAGGGGGGTGGAGTGGTAACGAAAAAAAAGGTACATTACTATCTTTTGTTCCGGACCAGTAGTTTCGCTGTTCTAGTTACAGGACATTGCCCTTGTGCAGGTAGATGATGTGCTAGGCATTTCCCATTTTTCCTCTCTTCCACAACACGTACTTTGGACGGACAAGAGGGGGGTGGGGAGGGGAGTGATGACCAGATAACTAACTAAACACTTAGCGAAGCTGATAATAGGCGTACGAGATTGATGATTTTCTAAATTGAATAGATTCATGAATAGTTCATTCGTTGTAGTGGCGACTCAAAGGAATTATACTAGGTGGTTTTTATAAATAGTCAATGCGTTAAGTTCATAAAATTAAAAAATTAGCAAAATAAAAATGTGTTGATTGAGGAGGAACTGTGTTTACAATTACAATCTACAAAAATGTAAATATATTTAAAAAATTAAATTTCAAGCGATGTTCTGAACATAAAGTTGTCTTGTAATTACAATTAATTGTGAGATGATAAATCTTGGTTAATCATTTTACTCATAACCCTGTTGTATTAAAACAGTAATCAATAACAATAAATATGTCGAATTACAATTTCCGAAAAGGTATATAATGATCAGTAATTATTTACTTTCTTTACGTATTTATTTATACTTATGCTTGAATATTATAGTCGTGTACTCGTCCATGATACACTTATTCTTTTAATGTGATTGAAAAAAAACTACTCTCCCTGAAAACAAACATAACATTTATTTCTACGACAAGACAAGTTATTCTATTTACAAATTAAATTTAAGTCAATGCATTTACGACATAAGCCAGATCTGAATCACTTTTTTGCTGTTGTTTTTCAACGCTTCTTACATTTCCGAAAAATCTTAATTCCAAAACCGAGTTGAGTTGTTACTGGCTTATTCAAAGATCGCGGATTCACGTGAAAATTATATTTAAATTTCTATTAACAGAAGAAGAAAAGACTTTCAGTTTCAGACAGCAAATATTCGCTAATGCTTTGAAAATGAAAAGGTTTTAAAAGGCACAATACGAACAAATGGATGCTTCAAATAAATTGAAAGCACTCAATCTGTTCAAACTAGCTAATAAATATATTTTTAGCAGCAGGTGTTAGGCCTGGTCACTAGTCTTTCATCTAACCAACAAACCAGACACGTCAGTAAAAAAAAAATAACTTATCTGAAAATTCTAGAAACTTTAAATTACGAAGGATCCGTTTCAGACGATTTGGAAATAAAAACTTAAAGTGTAAAAAAAAAAAAAAAAACAATAATTTCTTTTAACTTTGTCGAGGCATGAATACAAAAATAATCTTATCTCATCCACTCCATAAAAACAGCCTTGACATTTTTTACAATAGGAAGCATATAAAAAGATCCTTGATTTACGTAATTCAGATTGCTTATTATCCAACGCATCATTATCAGCACAGCGTTCCTCTTATCCCAACAGATTCCATTTCCAAAACACACATACATACACACACTGGTGCATCTCTCATCGAATCACATGATCCAATTTCTGCCTTCTCCGCCAATGGTTGAGAAACCTGGCGAGATAAACAAGAAAAGAAGAAAAAAAACATACTTCTACCAACTTCCGAATGCGTCATCAATACGCCAGATGCATTTATTGTTTGTTCTGATCCGGTCTCATCGAAAATCGAGCGTCCAGACAAGAATTTATTAACTTCACGTCCTTAACCCGTCTGCTCCTAGAAGATATCCCCACCTAATATGCAGTGACCTCGATTTGCTTGTCCGGTGGTACTGGTAAACAATGCCCCATATTCCCCAATCCCACACACATGCCCTTTTTTATTCATATTCCACAGTTAAAAAAAAAGAAAATTAAAATCGAAAATGTATGACACAACCTTGACGCGTAGAACTTAAGGAAACCTGAATCGAGAACAATAGATTGTTGATTCTAATAGAACGTGGTGATGGTAGTGACTTATCTGGATACAGGTTGATTTGTTTATTACTACCAGCCGGGATATTCTTGGTGGAAAGAAAAACTCCATTCTTAAGACAAAGGGTGTCGTCGTAAGGAATGCAAGATGAGTTATTATTTCGTCATCGATTGGAATGCACCTTTTCCGATTACTGCAACCGCGACTGTTTCGAAGATACGATAGGAGCTTGAATAGCAAAGAAATTCGTAATTCAGAAAAACTGAATGCAGAGAAGAAAAGCTATTGTTGCACCTTTTGTAAAAATAAGATTCTTTACCCAAATCTATTTATTCGTTAAGTACACGCATTCGCTCAACAGTGTAAAACACCTACTTAGCACAATCATTATAAACGTGAGGACGATAGCCACAAATAAATATCCATTAACATTTATTTTTTTTTAGAATTTCTGGTTGCATTATTTCAGCAAATGACGCGTTCTATGATCAATAGAAATATATCTTGTATATAATCTGTAGTTAAAAATCACCGTCAGAAAACTAAACATAGCTAGTAACTTTCCACAAATAAATTGAAAGCAACTACGTACTAAAATGCATTTCCTCCAACTCCTTCATTCCAAAGCTTACTCCTAAGGCGTCTCACCGTCTCACGTACACTGCAATTAATTACCACAACGAGTTTTTTTCCTGTGGGCTTTTCAATTTTGTTTTCCTTCAAGGAGTCTACTTTGAAAGAAAGAGAAAAAAAATGACGGCCAATTCTCCAAAGCTATATTTAACAGCAAGCGTGCATGCCAAAACGCTTTACGCCTCTGGCAAGCAGATCCGATAAAGGTCCTCGCTTTCCGAGATGTCCCAAATAGATGAATTGAAAAAACAAGACAGTTTTTGGAAGCCTTTTGCGACGAGATAATTTAAACTCCCTAGTCCCTGCACTAATAAGTTCAACAAATTTTAATCATCTAACAATCCACTGTACTCATATATATAAATGAATATGTAATAATGTGAAATTACCAAATAAAAGCAAAATATTCAAAAATCACATCGTAATTAATAACACTGAAAAATTTCCCAAATAATGCAGAAAGTGTTTAATATATTTTATCTTAAAAGCTCCACTGACATCCTTAAATAGTTGTGTACGATAGAGCAATTAAAAACCAAAACACTACTACAGCTTTAAAAAACCCTCCCTCCCTATATGTAAAGTTAATTTACCAATATCAATCATAAATAATTAATTTAGCATTCATTGTCTTGAGTCTCAATTTTGTAGGCATCAACATCTATTTTTTTTATTTCGTTTCCAGATCAAATGAAAACATATTCCACAAATTTAAGTAATATCCAAACATGCTTTAATAACCATAGTATGCAAAAAAATAAGGATGTAATTCATTACATTATTTAATGAAACGCTGGGAAAAACGTTGAGCGGTAAGAAAAATGCAATAGGTCGTAAATTTAACTGTTACAGTGTTGACGGAATTTACATAAAATTTAGAGCTAGGATATAATTCAGTTACGTTAATGGCATTCTTATCAAAAAGATGGATAAAAATAATATTTAATTAATTAACAAAATATCATCAGTTTAAAATCATAAAATGCTAACAATGAAAAATGACAATAACAACAAAGAAAACAAAAAAAAACCCATAATTCTTCTATCAATGATTCATTCTATGAATTACTTTTAAGTATTCATTTCTAGTCTTAGACTAGAAATTTGAGGGGGAAAAATCAATTCATCAACTTTATATTTTTATTAATTAATAAATCTTTTAACGTTGTTCCTGAGAAGTTTGTTTTTATTTTCAATAGTTTTACCAAACAGCACTTTAAAAACCAAATGAATCACAAATTCAAGTTGTTACATAATAAACAGGCTTAATTAAAAGTAACTTTTTCACAGAAACACACGCACTATACGACAATTCTCAACAACAACTAACTTCGAAACTTTTAATCTTAAAAAAAAAAAATCACCACTGCGTAAAAGGTTCAAAAACATGAATTAACAGTCATTAAGAGTCACTTAAGCGAAGTGTTGGATAAAATTAACATCATAGACCAAGTACTTCAAGCTCCGACGCCATCAATTATTTGTGCTTTAAAAAATATCTTCAAACTTAATCGAAAATGGCAAGCAAGCCAATGACTGAAGACTGGCGTAGCAAATTCCACGAAAAAAGATATTGATCTGTCGCTGAATTCAACCACGTCTGAAGCTGCGTTGTTCTGGATATGCTTTCTAAGTTAATAGTGCCTGCGACAGTAACAGAAATAATGTTAAAGATTTTTTTTAAATATGTCTAGGCGAGCGAAAGAATCAAACGATAAAATAAATAAAGCTTTCATTTTTTAAGCAATGAAAGGGTTTAATGCACAAGTTTCTTACAATTAACATGTCGACATTTTTTTAATTGCGTTTAATTTTATAAATGCGGTGTTTAAAACTTGTTACTGTCTTATATAGGCATTAGGGAGCAATTTAATGTCTAATGCATGAATTACTAAATGTAAAGTAAGTGTAATACCAATTTCGGAAAACTAATTTCAACACTCTTAATCATTTATTTATTTCACATTTTTGAAAGGTCAGAGTAACTAATCATTAATCCTAACAATCCAAAAATCATTAATACAATTCAAAGTAATGGCCAGAGGTCGGTTGAATTATTAGAGTATTTGTATCTTAAATGTTTGACTGCCTCTACCTTAAATTTTTGGCAACTTCTGTAATTTTAACTGTTTGAATGCGGAAGAATACTTACCTTTACGGCAAGTGAGGTGGAATAGCGCTTCGCCGCACTCAAACGGTTAAAATCCTCTTAATTTTATATGAACATTCAAAATAATACTTGTAAGAACAAAACATATTTTTTTTAGATTCCACCAAATAATAAATTGAAAGAGTTCTTCAATAACACATTTATGTACAAATCTCGGCAAAAAAAATCTATTTGGGAAAAAAGTTTGAAGCTAACAACAGAGAAAAATATTATCTTTCGAATATTTATAAATAAGTTTTTACGATTTCACCAAAACTTCAATATACTTCCAAAACTAGAAATTTAATATAAATATATCAGCCAAAATATCTGAAAATTTATCTCATTTCCAAATCCATCTCAACAATAATGGCAATGTTACAAATTAAAAACTTTTAAGCTTTGAAATCATCAGGATATGCATCAATTAGAGAAGGAAGAAAATAATCGAAGCGAAATTACATCGATTTCGTATCAAATAAAGGAAGACAAACAATTCATACCGAATATTATTCATCTGAATCAATAAGAGATAAAATAAAAATTAAAAAAAATAAACAAGGAAAAACAGAGAATGCGAACTCTTAGAGCAAACCAGTCTATAACGATAATTATGGTCTTAGCCAGACACACATAACTCGCTTTTGCATTACTTCCGACTTCGGAAGAAAAGAAAAACACACAGCTTAGCATATTTACTCGTCTCATCCGTTTTTTATTTTTTTTTTTTTTTTTGGCTCTTGAATGCGTTTTCTAGTTCAAACCGGTTATAGGTCTTCACCCTCCTTCCCCCCTCCCCTTTATTTTTCCCCATTCCCATCTTCCCCGTCATTTTCTCATTTTTTTTCCTTTCTTTTTATTACTGTTATCATTTCGACTGAAGCACCTTCCCATTCCAGCGCGACCTTTCCTTGGAGTCGTTTACTTCTATTATTATTTTTATTTCATTTCTCCCCTCCCCCCCCCCCCTCCCTCCACACTCTCTACTCTTACAGACTTCGTTATTTAATTCCCCCTCCTCTCCTCTTTCTCCCATCTACCTGCCAAACCTGCTCTACAGGACAACTCAAACGATCTCCGTTGTGTTGTATGCAGGCACCCCCCCCACCCCTCCCCACGCCCCCGGGTCTCTCAGCCGGCCGCCCTGTTTTCTCGTTCAAGGCCCCCCCCTCTCCCATTCTCCCCCCCCCCCCCCTCGCTCCACAAATCCCAGTTCATTCTTCCATGGCCTACAGTATATCCAGAGAAACGATAAAGTAATTGTGAACCCCCCCCCTCCTCATCTATGCGTGAGTATTTTTTTTCCATCTCTTTTTCTACTGAAGAAACTTGGAGGTGAGCGTCCAAGGGTAAAGAGGTCATTTCACACATCCCTATGCGAAGCCTTGTTTTTAACCTAGAAAAAAAAATTAAGGAAGTGTGGATATCTATTTAAAAAAAATAGATATTGGGGAACTGGCTTTTTATTGGTTTATGGTATGCCCTTTTTGAAATGGGATTGTTGCACCTTCGTTATAAAAGATGGGGGGTAGCCACTTGGCATCTTATCTAACCAACGATGACGATATTCCGCGTATCTGTGAATCCCCGGTATGGTTTTACGCGTGCACCAAACAGGTCCTTACGTAAGATGCTGCAATAAATACTTTTCGTGACTGGTTTCCTCATGAGGGAAAGAAACAACAGAAGGAATAAGTTGAAAATGAAACATCTCAAGAAGGGGGGGGGAGTATCGAGGTTAAAATAAATTGCTCATATAGAGCAGTGAATTGCCAGTGGGGGGAGGGATGTAAGGAAAATTTGGGGAGTCACGATTATTCTCACGAGGTTTTATTCGTTAGAAGTTCCAAAATTAAATACAAAACATCGCATTTAAAAAAACTATTATTATAGGAAATCGGTGCAAACAATTCATTGCTTCATTACTTTTTAATATTATTTTTGGGTCGTGGTCAGGGCCCGACCTAGCCTAGTTGGAGCCCAGAGCGAAAACTTCTTTGGGGCCTCTTCTTTTTCACTACTTCAGTAATGAAGAACATTTAATAAAAAAGAAAGCGCAAAATAAAATTTCAATTCGATTTGGGGGCCCCTATTTGTGTGGGGGCCCGGGTCAACTGCCCCGTATGTCCCTGCCTTAGTCAGACCCTGGCCGTGGCAATATATTATTGAATGAAATAAAGCGGTTAAAATGTCTATGCAAATTAATAAAAGGAATTAAACGTTAAAATTAGAAATTTTGCACATTTAAGTTAAAATGTTTCTTGTAAACTTAACAATAAATTGTTGTTAAGTTGAAGCATAAACTTACGGAAAAACCGTCGTTAAATTTAAATAATTATCTTGTTAAAACTATAATGCGTTATTGACGAAGTGTTTGCTATAATCAGCGTATTTTCGTTATTATTTCAAGAAATATATATTCAAGAAAAAATTTTATGCAATAATGGGAGGTGCGATTCCTCCGCCATATCATTTTCGACAAAAATGATTTTTTAAATTAAAGTTTCAAAGCATATTTAATTCATTAACTCCGAATTTCCAATAAATTATTTCCTAAATCTTATACTGTACTTCATAAAGAAACTTGAAACCAATTTGAGCCAGTTTTAAGAAAAATATTCAATAGTAAGTGCCAGTTTTATTTAATAAACATTTATAAATTCATGATGGCTTAACTATGATGTTTACTATTATAGTACAAAACAGAGGGAGAAGCCATGACACTTATTATCACTATATATCATTCAAAAATATGAGCGACAGCGCGTATGTAATATTTTCCAATTAGCTACGCTCTAAAAATAACTTCATAATCGTTCAGACTCCGTTATCAATATAACTTTAACTCAGGAATTTAGGCATTCCTAACTTTTGGAATTCTAACTGCTAAGAATGAAAGGACTTCTATATTGTTGATATCAGATCTCGAAATGGAACTGATCTTTAAATCAAAATTTATAGAAGTTGTAAAGCAAAGTACGCACATTTCATTTATTTTACAGCGCAACAATATTGTATATCTGCAATTTTAACACACTAAGGACTGTTTACGAGTTTTCTCGTGTTTCACGTCCCCTCTGTTGCGGACCGCTCACGAGTTTTCTCGTTCGTATGATGATTTTAGAACGTACAAGTTTTTCCCAAAACGTGCGGGCCCAGGTGTATGTCTTAAGAGATTTCTTTGCGTTCCTTAATGTGCTAATATTGCTATCACCATCATTTCATACAGTTTTTGCGTTTTTGAAACTCAGTGGTATGTTTTCACCAGCGGAAACGAAGTTTCATTTACGAAACTTTCATTTATTTACATGATAATAGACGTACATAACCAACTATCATTTACGAGATTTATATAATTCGTCACCCACAAAATAGATGCCATTTTTGAACAAATTAATACATTTATTACACTAACATGCATAAATGAGGAGAAAAAAAAATTTCGATTGCGTTTTATAATGCCAGCGCACTAAACTAAAGGTAGTTCAGTTGTGTAATATATGCCGGTCAAAGGGCATCGTGATCAATCGAAGAATGCGCAACATCAACGGATCATATTGCTTTTGTTGAGTTGGTGCGCTTTATCTTATCTCGGTGAGAGACAGGAAAACATCGAAAGCGTGTTACCGAATTTAAGCTGTTTGAGATAAGAGAGACTGCGCTGTGCTTGGCTAAAAGTTAAGACCTGCATTCACCTCAGTGAGAGAGTCATATTTCATGCAGATATATGAGGAATGAAAACAGCAGATCGCGGAGAGTAGAATATTTAACTGTGACGCAATTTCTGAGAGGAATAGATAACAACTTAAAAACTATTTTTATTTCTTCAAAGAATGAGTAACGATGAAATTAATCTTCAATTAATTCAAAGCACTAACGAAATCGAGATGTTGTTGTTTTTAGTAGTGGCACTTGCCATGGACAAGCGCGCGGGCGGCCATCGGCGATTTTAAGCCGAATGAGCGTCTCCTGTTTTTGATGTAGAACCAATTAGAACCAAGAGTATGACTTAGCTACACACTCATCAAATTCGCTTGCACAGCCTCTTTTTATAGAGGGGCACATTCGCTCACCTCACAGATAGTATATAGAACAACCATGCCCTAACCGGGATTCGAAACCGGGGCGCTCAGATCACAAGAAAGACGCGCTACTTCTATGCCAACACGCCGACGAAATTCACTGTATTGTTTATTATTGGATTCTAAACCCTCTGCGTTTTTGCGCATGCATTAGGATTGATATAATTCGTTAAAATAGGGATAAACAAAATATGAGAGGACATGTTTACAATTAGAAATAAGAGTTAATTACGAAAATTCGCACATACTCCCGATTCTCACCCCTTAGAAAGATAGAATCGTCGTAAAGTGGTCGTCTCAGGATACTGGAACGAACATTATTCGTATGTAATTCAAGATAAATAAATAGCAAAATCGTAATTAACCAAATAATGATAAATAAGCCAATCACATGTAAAAAAATTGCAATAGTAATAATACACATAATTATACATTAACAGTTTATAATGTGCAAATTTCAGAGTCAACGACTATGACTAACAACTCAATCAATTCGAGAAATATATGGTTACTAAACCAAAATTTAAAGATATTCTACAAGAATGAAATATCTTCAAAAAAGAACATCTACCCGCATATCGATAATGTATTCCAAATCGGAAGAAATTTTGCATAAGATAAAATAATGGAATAGTTTATGAGCAATAATATTTATCGATCACGATGAATAAACAAACAGCTCAGGAAACTGTGTATTTAATTCACATCCTCGTGGATTAAAACAGGTGAATTATAGGCTCTAATTTATGTGGTCTCTGATTAAGGTAGCAGAATAATGCGATGTAACGAAGACAGCAACATAATACACCACTTACGATAACATAACTAATAAGCAACACAAAATTAAATATTTTACACTCGCATATTTATTATCACATTACGAAATAGATCTAAATAGCTAACAAAAAAATTAAAAAGAAAAGAATGTTTTAAAAAAAGATTGCGCTTGTGTTCTAGATAATTTTTCAAAAACAAGTTCAAAAATTGTTCAGCATACACATACACACACACATCTACAAAAAAATAACTAACAACAAAATGAGCCAGACGAAGCCTTCTTTTCATAAACCAAACACATTGTAGGTCATGTATGGAGGACGAGGCAGGGAGGGGAAGGAGAGAAAGGACAAAGAAGCCGAGAGGGTTGAGTAACAACTCCCAACTCGATTAGGGCGGAAAAGGGTTACACAGATAAAGGTCGGGAAAAGACAAAAAAGAAAAGAAAAAAAAAGCAGGGACCTCTCTAAACTGGCCAAGGACTTTTTGCGAAAACGTTTGTCAGCAACATGAATATATTTGCAGGCATAAAAAAAAAAAAGAACGAAAGTGTTAAAAATTACAGATTAAACGAGTCGGCGATTGCGCGCGCTAAAGCCAATGTCAAAGTCAAACTTGCAATAGAATCGGAAACCTTCAACACATGTCTCGTTTTCTCTCAAGGCTGTGGTTCTTTTTTTTTCTCCTTCCGTTTTCTTTAATTAAACTGGAAATGCAATTGGGCCATTAAATTTCAAATGACTGATTCAGTTCATTTATATATTTGGCAGAACATCTGGAAGAATTCAAAATTATATCAATTTATTAATTAACACACAATTGATATTGATTCTTATATAATTTTGATCATAATTGTTTGATATAAATATGAGGCGATACAAGGGCTAGGATAAAATTTTGCTTCAATACAAAAAAAATGATAAACGATAACCCTTATCCAATTTTTAAAGTATGAGAATATTAATACATATAATTTGAATCGGATTCTATAAATAATTTAAGTCACGCGGAGCACATAAATATCTACGAAACAGGAAAACAATTCAATAAAAGCCAACAACTTCATTTCCGCACTGGGTGCACAATTTTGAATCGCTATCATTTGATAACTCGGCGACAGTTATTGTTACAGCGGATAATTTTAGAGGTCGTCTCAAGGTCAATCCTTGCCCAATATGCGAACCGACTCCATCATGCAAAACAATCATTCAACTACAATTGCTTCATAAACCAAACATGCGATAGGATCATGCATAATCATATTCGCATGTCGATTTTGATAACATTGATACAGCTCGACTGTTTCATCAATGGCAAGTTTCAAACGATTCTGACAAAAAATTTGGAAAATGAGATAATTTACTAAGTAAAATATATAAAACCTAGAAATATATTCACATTCTGTACAACATTACCCACTCCATGGAGGTAGGAACTGCATAAAACATTAGATGAAACGTTACAATTAATATAGCGTTAAAGAAATTCGCAATGCGTTAACACTACCGCACTAAAATTCTATATTAGAAGTTTAACTCTGGTAACGAAAATTTAATTGATTTTTGAAACCTTTTTTTCAGTCTATGGTATATTATTTGTTCAAATAAATAACTTAATCGTTAAGTTCATGATCAATATATAACTTACATTTTATTCCTTTAACTTACATTATTACATTTTAACTTGCATTTTACACCTTAATCATTTCTATTTTAAGCATATTTAATTCCTCAACGTATTTAAATCTGAAGCAGAGCGTATAAAACGCCAATAACGAATATAATGACCAATTTCCAAATATTTTCGTTCTATTAACAAAAAAAAAGGTGACTTTCGTTAAACGAAAAATATAGAATTCATTTTAAAAAAATACACCCCTAATAAAGGTTAGTTTAAAATAGTACTAAGTTTTAATTCTTAAGAACTCTTGTAAATTGAAAGGCAATTTAAATAATTTTTATAAATGAAATCAAACTTGTCCATAACAGGCAATTACATAAATATATATTATCTTATGCAAATATACCTTAACATAAATGCAAAAAATTATATATATACATACATACATATATATATTTCTGAGATAAGATAATTAAAGATCTGTATTTATTGTCAGATAATTGAAACTCGTTAAGACTACGTACGGGAATCTATTAATCAAATTACGTTAACTAAATTACAGAGCTTGGAAGTCCTCGCTGATTTCATATTTATTAACACAGTATAAATAATACTGAGAAGGAAATGCTTCAAATATTTCTTTTAAAAAATACATAATACGAATCTTTAATAGAGGACATACAGAGTCGTTATATCAAGGACAATAAAATTGGATCCCGTCAGTTACGAAACCGTCCTTAACGAAACAAGATTTAATTATAAAATGTGCGAATACAGAAGACAGATAAATATGTCGGGAAAAAAAATGAGTATTTTCTTTGTATTAAGCACAGTGATTTGAATTTTCCTCACATATCCAACCACATTTCCCACAAATCAACCGTCCTCGTCCAACGACGCGCACGTATGTACGAGCAAACACAAGAATGAATATATTTTATTTTCTATTATTATTATTATTCTGAATTTCTATTTGAGTATCGCCAAGGTCGAAGCTTACAGACATAGTCGAACTGTGGAAATGTTGTAACGAAGCCAAAAAAGAAGTGTGTTTACTTCTTGAAAAAGAAGTCTAGGGGATAGAGGCGATGGGGGGGATAGGGGCGTAAGAAAACGTTTCAACGTTGGTCCTGGTAATGATGCAAGAGATTTTTCTACATCCGGCACATGTGAGGGGTGGATGGAGAACTTCGAAGCCCGGAATAGAACAGCTATAACAGTGGTTAACTCGAAAGCCAAGCCAAGAAGTTCGTGAACTGAAATTATACACCGATTTGGTCCTCGATAATCGTTTCATGCTGATTCTTGAAGACGACTATCGTTCAAAAGTTACATTGCACAGTAAAGCTTTACATAAACAAATCATAAAAAATTCACCTAACATTGACAGCGATACTGAATAATCAGTGGAAATGTCATGCGAAAGTTTATTACACAGATGAACCTAACATTCCGAATACTAAACTTGGTAAATATATTATCATCAACAATAAGAACATATTTTAAATTATATCTTTACGTTATTCCAACAAATAATTCTTTTGTCCGTACTTTCTTATTAAATTAATCAAATTACTTTAAAACTATCAGATTGATTTGTTTGTTTTTTAATTATTTTTCAAACCCCACTACTTTCACATTTAACACTTAATTTGGTATATTATTTTTCAAACATCGCCACTTTCACATTTGGCACTTAATTTGGCAAACATTTTTGCCAAAAATTAATTTGGCCTCCTTCCCCACTAATTCCATGATTATGTAAAGGGAAAAAAAATATTATTTAAAAAACTCAAAGTCAAAAGTTCATTTTCCTATCATATTAATCGGAATAATGCTCCAAAAGACGCTCCGTATTCCAAGGAAACGGTTGGTTTGTAAAATTAACTTCTCAATTTTCTAACGAATTAAAAATTACATTAAAAAGTTATTTACCAGACAATGATTATATATTAAGATTTGCAGTTTTTGAATTTTAGGAGGTTTACACACTTTAAACCTCGGAACTAATAAAATACACACTTAAAACCTCCGAATAAAACTAATAATATCGATTTATTTCCTTAACAGAAAGCAACTCTTGCCTTCAAGACTTAAAGTGACAGTAATATTTCAACAACATTTTAAAAATAGTATTGAACCATCAGAGGAAATTAGTACGCAACAATTTTCAGATGCTGAATCAACTAACATGTATAAAATCGAATGCCACATGTAAGAGCACGTTACCTTTCGGAAATTAACTGCATACAGAATAATAAAAATTAGTTAATTCAATAGTTTTAACAATAAATGTTCCTCGATTTATTTCAAGTTCTCCAAAAAAAATTATTTTTCATTTATTAAATGCGTGAAAGAGTTCAGAGTACCTGTAACTATGGGAACGGTCACGAAAAAAAACACTAAATGACCACGGTGTGTGTCGCTTCTGAGAAAAATGGCAACGCTTGCTGAATGACAAATCAACTATTTAGGAAATAATTCACCCACAACCTGGTGGCTAGAGTAGGCTGACGAAGATGGGTGGGTCCTCATTCTATCTTGGTATAATTGGAAACAATTAGCAACGTTACAACCTTGGAATAACAATTTAGCTGTAACATCCATTTCGAATGTTAAAAAAAATCAATTCCTCAAATTTTTTTTGGTAAGAATATCTTAATTTCATCTAATTTTCACATAATTTACAATCCTCTCGAATAAAAACATTTCTTACAATTTAAATTATCAATCGTTCTTTATACCGAAATGCAAAGCGTGTATTTGGAGAGATCGGCAAAGCAAGAATTAAAATGCGAAGAAATAAATAAAATTAGGAAGAAAGTATAAAATAAGTATGAGCTATTAGTTATCATACAATGTTAATATAATTTTTAAAAGAAAAAAGGAAAATAAAATAAATTTTATCCAATGATACGGCTAAGTACGTCACTGTATTTCGATTAGGACGGGATATGACGATTTTTATTTATTTTTTTAGTATATTCAATGTCAAAAAAAGTAATTATAGCTTTACAAAATACTTTTATCTGCACGTTCAACTAAAATCAATGGAAGATACACTCAACAACGTTCAAGCAAATAGTCAAGAAATTGATATTTATGGTGTTCACGTTTCTGCAATTGTACATACGATTTATTTATCAAATCTGTCTTATTTAATTCTTTACAATAAATATTTTATATTACTTGTAATATTGTTAAGTGAATAGATTAATTGTTAAGTGAAAATCAAAATATTCTATCACTAAAATGTTTTTTTTTTCACATTTGCTCGCATGAATTTGCTAACTACGAAGTGCTACTACGATAAGAATATCCGACGTAATTTGATCAACAATGAGGAATAATGATCTCACACAGTTAATTCAGTTAAGAAGAATATAGATTGACAAAACTTACATACATTAAAAAGGAAAAAAATGGAAGATTCAATTTGTTTTATCTACATTCCTAATTATTTCGAAGACATTTTTCGCCTTACATCCCAAATTATTTCGAAGAAACTGCTGAAACTATTTTTGAAAGTAGGCAATAGTAAATAATGATCGTCATACGAATAAAAAATTATGACACCGATTTTTTTAAATATTTTTTTTTGTATTTGTCACTTTATTTCACATTATTTTTTCATTGGATTAACGTTTTGGGAAATGTTACGCAAAATTAAAAAATAAAGACAAAAAAGTACGAAATTTTAATAAACGTTCACATTTTCCTCATTAGTTAATTTTGCTATTAATATATAATTTTAATCAAAACGTAACATTTAACGGACGCTTCGTTATCGATATCAAATTATTGTTTATTTTGCTACTACTACGCAAGTTACAAAATGAAACAACAATCACTGATGCCACAAATGTTATTAAATTTTTATAAATTAAAGTGGAACAGTTAGTTTATAATAAATATTAAGTTTCTAACACATCAGATATTGCTACCAAGCACTTAATGACCATTCGATTTCCACAATAGCTTTTTTTCCCATTTTTGTATCTTGCATGCAATCAATTAAGTTTTTCAGCACATAAATGTTTAAAAAAATAATATACATGAAATTCGAAATTAAATCCTCGTAATATACAATATACTGATATTAAATTATTTTTCTGAGGATATAAACAATTATCTATGACTACCATAAGCGAATCAATCGTCAACCAATCGACGAATGTTGATGTAAATAAACAAAATTATACGGCAATAAGCAAATTTTTCAAATAAATGTCATACAATCACATACAAATTGCTAAAATTTTCTCTCATACAATTAATACTAGTAATAACAGTTTAATCCACTGCTCATTACATTGTTGCAATATTATGATTTTTCATTTGTTTTCATTATCATTACAATATTCAAAAAAGATTTCACAAATAAATTAGATATCACTACTAATAGACTTTAGACAGTTTTAACAATAGTCTCGATTTTAAATGTTGTCTCCCAAACACAAGTAACTTATATCAAAATGAATACTACACAACCACATCATGCGGTTACGTTACACACAAAGCGCTATTTGATTAAACAGCGCAAATTAATAAATCATAAATAGCATTATTCCTTACCTCTCCATGACCATATACATAGGAGTAGATATATGTCCTACTGATAGTGCTTTGACACTACTCATCGCCAAAAATATACGTCGTCTCCCGTTTTCGGACACACACACATGCGGATAAAAAACATAAAATATATATATTTCTTAGAAAAAACACTTATTCCAAGCTGCACAGGTTGAACAGGAATGTGGAATTCCAAACCGATGTTGATCGCTATCTTGGGTAAACACACTCTTCCAGTACACTTCCTAGAGGCAGCCGCATGCTGCTCTAGTACGTCCGGTGCGACATATTTCTCTGTCCAAGATGTCAGCAACGGGCGACCAAATTTTTGCCAAGGTCCAACGGAAAAAAAAAACAAAGGAGAAAATGAAAAAATGCTTCAGCCCTTGTGTGCGATGAGAACTACATGGCAAAAGAGAAAGAACGGCCACGTCATAACTCTCTCACTATCGAAAAATCATGATCGAATTTTTTTTTTCTTCCAAAATTCTAGCGAAATTTCCTACGAAAAGCGTGAAGCATCAACACATCTTCGACTTTCCTAGCCAACAGAGAGAGGGTTTTAAAAAAAAAAAATTCAAAAAAATTCAGCAACTCTTGATCACAGTGTTGTCTTGAAGCGAAAACTCCATTCTGGAGTTGTAGAGTCATCCATTTGGCGTACCATCCTCTAAGTTCTACGCCAAGTCAATGAACTAGTCCGTGATCACCGCAGACATGACAGGCTGGTTTGGAAGGGTCTACTGTGGCGATGCCGCTGAGGGGGGAGAGCGGTGCACTTTCGTGTCGGAGGGGCGGAAAAATGTGAAGGTCACACTCACGCACAGGATTTTAATTCAGATTTCTTTTTTTTTGTTGTTGTTGTTGTTGCTGTTTATTTTTGCGACTCGCAAGCAATCACGGAAATATTCTGATGGAACTTTTTTTTTTGCGTTTTATCTTATCTCTATTTAACTACTTTTTTTTTATTCGCTCCAGATATTTAATTCTTTTCTGCCATTGTAACCCTTGATTTTGCTACACTGTTTACTTGGAGACAATAGATACGATAATAGTGTTTACCCCTTTTGAAACGTAATTGCTGATGAGATGCTGTCCAGGGGAGAAACCAGTTTCAATTCAATTGGACAACAACATTTTATAGAATATCTCTGGTTAAATGGTGAAACTCGTAATTAATTTACTACTATGCAACTCTGTTAGTCGATACATCCGATCAATGTAAGTTCCGATCACATTAATAGAGAAGTTATTTCTTTAATGTGTAAAAATCATTTAATGATATGTATTCGTATGCCATTCCATTTCTTTCGATAGCTTTTATATTCTTAATTTGTAATTGTAATAATAAAAACTTGAAATAGCTAAGATTATTTATTTCCAAGAGGTGGTACCAAAGTAAATTTTAATACATGAATCAGAACTTATACTTAATAAAATGCTTGGGAACATGATCCATTTCAATACTTTAGATTCATGTCTTTTACATGATGCAGATTTCAACATTTTTTTTAAATAAATGAAATACTCATTTATTTAAAATGACGCAACAAATACAAACAGACATGCCATCGATGCACATGCTAATATATAGATATATATTTTTTCGATTAACAATAATTTATGTATGTATGATTGCTGTGAAAGTTTTAATAACGCAAATACAACTTATATTCTTTCGGTTTTTGTAAATATGGGTACGCTTTGCTCTAAATGGCCGCTCAAGGGTGTGGCTTTTTTCACTAATGACTTGTGAAGTTACAAGTACACAATGTATCGAATTATATTTATTCTGAAGCAGGATAAGCAACAGTAATAATGGTCTCCAAGACACATTGTCTCATGTTGAAGATTCATTACATAACCTTTTAAATCTCAAAGAAATTGACTCCATGTTTCTAGAATGCGTATAATTTTGAGGAAGAACAAGAATAAAAATTATGAAATTTATCTTTACATTTTATTCTAAGTTTAACGTTAATCCAAACATATAAGTTTCCATTTTGTGGCTCACATGTTGTGTATGTTAAAATATTCAATGAATATATTAATATAAGTAAATAACTTTGGGAGGAAAAGAGTTATTTGAAAAGAAGATATTAAAATAAAAATAATCATCACCTCCTACATTTATCATCTTGCTTAGTCGTTTTTCGAATTGTTTTTAAAATCAATAACAATGATTTCCGATAAGGTATAATTTTTAAGATTCGTGATACATTAAATGAAAATTAAAGTAATTGAGTCTCTGAAATGTATTAATCATGCAACATCCCAACTTTTGAAATAAAAATGTTTTGTTTTGCCTAACAAATTATATTTAAATGCCCAATTTATAAGCTGATCAAACTTTTCGCCAAAATTGCGATAACTGATATTAATATGGCAACCCTCTCTTAAAACCACTGAAGTCAGCTGGCAACATTGATAGCCGGAGAAACGAACGTGAGCCGAAAATATCTTTTGCTCTTACTGTGGACAGGGTCTATTCTGTGTTAGAGGAGGGAGGAACTGCTGGCTTCTTTTCAGAGGGGATAGATGAATAATTGTATTCGAGAGAAACAGATTAGCTCTCACTTTGCTTTTTTGCTGCCTGCTGTTTATTATTTTTTACCTTTCCAAAATGACGCCTCTAAATAAAGAACAGGTAAAAAGGGTTTGACGTTTGAAATGTTTTATCCAGTTTTATTCTGAACGAAGAATAACGTATTCTGAACGAAGCGATACATTGCTAAGAAATTTTTGAAAATACAATATTTCTTATTATTATTATAAGAAATTTAATACAATATTTTCATATAATTATAACATTTCTTATTATTTTCTTTTACTTTTGGGGGGTATTTTTTTGAAAAATCTATATAGATAGATTTAATAAATCTTATATACAGATTTTAATAAGTTTTTTCTTACTGTATATTATATTTTAACTGCTATTATGCTGTCTTCATTGTATGAAACCAAATTAAGAATTTTTTTATATATTTTTAATTGAAAAGATATGTAAACTTTACAGCTATCAGAATAAACTTAAATAAATGTTTCTTTTTTAGCTCTTTTTTATTACAAAATAATAACTATAATATAGTTCCATACAAGATAAAATCTAAGAATTTTTAAAAAAAAAAACCCTTGTATTTCTTTCAAAAACTTAGTATCACAATAATTAAACTTTTGAAAGTCATGTTGCATTTTATTGCAAAATAATTTTAAATAGAATTACTGAAAAATATCCTGAGTGTGCGTGTGTTTTCTTTCAAATAATTCATATCCGGTCGAACGTGTACGACAAAAAAATTTCTATTATACCAAAAAAAATTATGTAAACATTGCTTTTGTGATTGGTAGAGAGCCATTCACCTGACTTATGACACTTGAGCTTTGTTTTGAAAATATTGTTTGAAATATTAAATGAGAATTATTATTACTTCGTAATAGTATTTATATTGTATTTGACAGCAAAATAATGTCAAAAAGCTTGAATTAGTATCCAATTAACAACAAATGAGGTTAAAAAATATTATTTGTTAATTCTGCTTTTATACACTCTATTTGTGGCAACACTAAAATACAATATATGTATTCAAGAAATGTTAAAAGATACGTTTTAATTTTCACGGAAATATGGAACTTTTCATGAAGCGTTGAAACAATCGAAATATCAAATATATTTAATCGAAATATCGAACAATCGAAATATACAACAGCAGGTTGTAGATTTAGCAGTTTAATATGCGTATACACTTAACTAAATAAAATAGATAAGCAAGATTCAATCATTTTTTATTATTATTATTATTCCTTTATCTTCTTCTAGTTTTCAAAATATAATTTACAAATTTGTATTTTTCGAATTCTTTTTATCATGAAGTATTTAGTTATAAAATTTAGTGAATCATCTATATTAATAAAAATGCAACTCGAAATGCGTTGCTAAGCGCAAAACTAGAGGACGGCTCGACCGATTCGGTTAATTTTTATTTTAATATTTTCGTTAAGACACGAGGATGGTTCTTATGGAGAGAAAAAATGAAAAAACTGCGAGGAAAATAGTGAAAACGACACTTTTCTTACTTTCCCGCCAAAAAACTTCATTTCCTTCCCCCACACCAACTGAGTAAGATAGCAGGAAATAATAAATTATGATTTGTTTAGAAAGAAATAAACCAAGTCAGTTGGTTTTCATTCATAGATAACGGGATGTTTAAAAAAGAAAGAAAATAGTTGCTTTTATTATTAGTCTGTATGGATATTTAATCTATGTCTGCTCAAAATAAAGTCGTAATAAAGTAATAAATAAAGAAAAAAAGAATAACAGAGGGCAAAAAGGATTTGTAGAAAAAAAAGTAGGGAAGAAAAAAAGAATAGAAAAATAAAGAAAAGAAGGGTGTGCGTGTGTGTCACCATTATTTCCTCTGTGCGCGGCATTTTCCAAGCAGTTTTTAAACTTTCGCATCCCTTGAAAACCAATTGTGTATTTATTTGTTTCGGGTGTTTACATTTATGAAAATTTGAATCTCATTATTCTATAAAAAACGTAGAATTTTAAACTTTTCCTCCACCATTTAAGTAAATTATCAATTTCGGGACAATCATTGCTCGGTTAGAAAGAGAAAGATGAGTAGTTCATTGAACAGAACATTAGAAGAAAATAATACTATAAATGAATTATATGAATATCAAAATTTGTTTGGTTTAAAAATATTTTGGTGAAAAACCTGTTATGAGACACAGCTATATAAAATATTATATGAAAATTTTAGCGAGCATTATACTGGCGAACCGACTGGTCGCCAAAGGCGGCTAGTTCTTAATATAAACTCCACTATACATAATTCAGTTTGAATTTTTTAAAATTTGAAACTCGGTATACAAAATGAAAATTATTTAGTTACTTAAGATTGTGTTTAAAGTGTAAAAACAATTATCCTTTATTCACAAGTGGTACAATGACTCGCAACTTTCTGCATATTACAGGCCAATGACTTTGGAAAAACCTATTTATCGTTTTGTATGGAAATTATACTGCTTGCTAAATTGGTGACATCGATGCTTTTAAGCTAAATGTTAAAATATCATGCTCTTATATAAAGTTTATTCTTAATCCAGATTAAAATATATTCGTTCTTATCAGATAATATTAGATGGAAAAATACTGAAAGTAATATAACCTCAGAATTTAGCAGAAATCAACTCGGAGGATTCCCGAATTAAGGAAAGCGTTGGATTAGTAAAAGTTTATCATATAACCAAAAGAAATGGTCGCCCCAAAACTTTCTCGCTTACCATCCAAATAAATTCATAGTTTATAAATAAATTCATAAATAATTCCACATTGAATAGTGGACACTAAGTGAGGCTGCGAATATCTTGAATGACATTGCTGAGCGGGAATCGATTTGAAGGACGTATCATGGAGTTCTTGAACTCAAGGTTCATAACCTCCGGACAACAAATGATATGGGTATTAACATGGCATCGGGATTACTTAGTAAATGGTTGTGCTTAGTTTAGTGAAAGTTTTCGTAAAACAATTAACTGATTATAACTTATATTTCAAGGGGTAAATTCAGAAGACAGAGCTTTATATATGTGCTACTTCGGCAAAATCGGATCAGCGAGTAACAGTCAAGGAATACATATCTTTGACGTGAATCTAGCGTTTTTAATAAATTTATCAAGAAAATACGTATTTTGTGAACTATTGATACAAAACTGCAAATATAACTGCAAGATAACATATGGAATTTAATTGATTTAAGTCATTACGGTTGCATACAAACGAAAGTACAGGCAGACAAACAATCTATTTTTGATGTTAGACAAACTTGGTTCAAAATTAGACTGTCATCTATATTTTAGATGTTAAATCCGTCGACCAAATTTCATTTACCACAGCTCATAGCGTTTTGTAGTAATCGAGTTTACTTGACCTCGAACAGACAGACAGACAGACTTCATATGAATGTGTTTCTTTCAAAGGTTGTTAAAGATTTACCCAAATGGTCATAATTTCAAGTACCGAATGAAGCCTGGTGGCACAGTTGTAGAGGGTTCTCTCTCTCAATGCGCAGGTCCGAGGTTCGATCCACGGGGTGAGCAGCGTCGACTCAGCCGTACATTCCTTCAGTGGGTCGCTAACCTGAGAACAAAACATGCCTGGGGACTAAACACGGAGGGGGTCACGCTTTCAGGTGACCGTCTAGCCAGGTCATATCTCTTCGATGCCCTCGGTCGAAAAAGCAGATAGGAGCACTGTATGCTTTGATCCTATGTTTTGTATTCTGATCATTTGTTCGAGTATATTTGTCCCCTCTATCCAGTTACACCTTCAGAAAAAAATTGAACAGATTCGTGTAAGATTTGACACCGATGGCATTTTTCTCTGGAAATTCCTGAATGCTGTATCGTCCCTCCCCCCCCCCTTTAACAATTTTTTTCTCTTTCTCCCATCTTGTGCTCATCCAACTAGTTAGATAACTTAGCGTTATAGGCACCGGGGGCACAGGATGGCGTTATGTTATGTTATTTAAGCTTTGGTCCCCTTGGGCTGGCATGCCATTGAATTTAGTTTGTTTTTTCAGATGCCAAATTCAAAGCATTTTTAAGCTAAGGTGCTCACAAACATACAAAGCCTGACTAATGCAGGGGCATACGGGGCAGTTGCCCCGAGTACCCACATCATAGGACCCCAAATCGGATAGAAAATTAATTCTACGTTTCATTTCTTTGGTAAACTTTTTTTAACATTGATTTTAAAAGAAAAAAAAAGGGGGTGAATTAAGTTAAGTCGGGCCCAGCAGATATAATGCCATATATATATATATATATATATATATATTCATTTAAAATATAACCATTTCCTAGTCATGTAATACGCATAAAGAATACTTTATCGGTTTAACTCTCGAAGCCATTGATTATCTTACATAATGCGTTATTAAATGACGCATACTTACGTTTATCACGTGACAGTTACACTATGAGGACTAATCATGTTATTTTCTTTTCATGTTTGATTATTCTGACTGTATTTTGGAAAAAAAGATAACTAAAAGATTTTTCTTTCTATTTAACTAAACAATGTAATCATATTCATTCAAACCATTGTAAAAGATAACATGAAATAAGTTTATAACTCAATTCTAAACAAACGCTAGAAACTTTATAAAATCGCAGACAACAGCCAAAACATTTTACTCAACAACAGTTTTATCTCTTTTTATGATGTTTATATAATACCAATGGAAAGTTTAGTTGCCTTTTGTGTAATCGACCTATAAACTGGGATTGTATCATTCCAAACTTTCAGCTGCTCGATATTATTTTTTAACCGTTTTCGGAATTTCTAACGCGCAAACAGTTTTTTACGCAGTACTATAAATACCTGAGTATTCACTAAATAAATACAGCTGAGCGAAAAAATACAGAAATTCACGTGCTCAGGAACAAAGCAATTTTATTTAATCGCCCACCGCTGCGACAATCTTAAGAAGAAATCTCGTGAGTTATATTTTGTAACGTACTGGATAATACTTGTCTCACTTTTATGTCTTTATTTTTTCTGAAAAATAGTTTTTCACTATCGTAAGTTGACAATTCTTTTGTTTGTATTCGTTTATCTCTCATTATATAAGTAACTAGCCGCCTTTGGCGACCAGTCGGTTCGCCAGTATGAATGCTCGCTAATATTTTATGTAGCAGTGTCTCATAACAGGTTTTTCACCAAAATATTTTTAAACCAAACAAATTTTGATAATCATATAATTCATTTATAGTATTGTTTATTATTATTTTCTTCAGATGATCTGTTCACTGTACTACTCATCTTTCTCTTTCTATCCGAGCAATGATTGCCCCCGAATTGATATTTTACTTAAATGGTGGAGGGAAAGGTCTGAGATTCTGTTTTTATAGAATGATGAGATTCAAATTTTCATAAATGTAAACACACTAAAGAAATAAAAACACAAATGGTTTTCAAGAGATGCAAAAGCTTAAAAACAGCTTGGAAAATGCCTCGCACAGACGAAATAATGGTGACACACACCCTTCTTTTCTTTTCTATCCTCTTCTTCTTCACTACTTTTCTTTCTATAAACCCTTTTTTTCCCTTTGCTATTACTTTTTTTCTTCCCCGCCCAGACTTTATTTCGAGCAGGCATAGATTAAATATTCATACAGACTAATAATAAAAGCAACTATTTTCTTTCTTTTTCAAACATCCCGTTATCTATGATTGAAAACCAACTGACATCGCGTATTTCTTTCTAAACAAATCATAATTTATTACTTCTTGCTATCTAACTCAGTTGGTGTGGGGGAAGGAAATGAAGATTTTTGGCGGGAAAGTAAGAAAAGTGTCATTTTAACTATTTTCTACGCATTTTTTTCATTTTTTCTCTCCATAAGAACCATCCTCGTGCCTTAACGAAAATATTTTTTTAAAAAATTAGCCGAATCGGTCAAGCCGTTCTCCAGTTTTGCGCTTAGCAACGCATTTCGAGTTGCATTTTTATTAATATAGATTATAGCCAAGATATCATGTCACATGGTATCATTACAGCGGATGTTTCTAATATGAAACTGTTCATAGTGTTACATTATGCTGAGTGGTTAGGCCTTTTACTTAATGAAATATAGATATTGGAATCCAAAATTAAATAGGCGCTAATCACTTAACATGAATCAAGCAAGGATGAAGTTTTATTTGACACTCATTCGTTTTCATCTGGTATTGCATACCATAATCTTAAAGAAGCCAGTATTAAATTTATATCGATAAGATACATATCAGCTGCTGTTTCTCATTATGGAATTCACACCGTAGATTGGAAATACAAAATCGGGAAATTATGTGCAGTTCAATGCTAAATGGTACGGGTAATGTTAATATGGAAATAATTCGGTTTAACATTATGTCAGAGTAAATTACGATTGATATTGCGTTAAGCATTTTTAAAAAGTGATTTTTTTTAAATTACATTAAAAGTGTTTTTTATAATATCATATGATTAAAAACTGTCAAAATAAGATTTATCAGCACAGAAATAAGAACTATCAAAATAAAATTCGTCAGCATAAGAACTGTCAAAATAAGATTTATCAGCATCAGAAAAAGAACTGTCAGAATATCATTTGTCAGCATAAGAATATGACCAATCAGTGAGATTTGTCAGCATAAGAGAAAGAATTGTCAGAATAAGATTTGTCAGCATAGGAATAGGAACTTTCAAAGTAAAATTTGTCAGCATAGGAGTGAGAACTATCAAAATAAGATTTATCAGCATGAGAACTGTTAAAATAAGATTTGTCAGAATTAGAATAAGAACTGTCAGAATAAGATTTGTCCAGTGGCTCATTTGGAGTTTTAGAGGTCCGAGGCGCAATTCAATTTAGGGCCCCCTTCCCTCCAGTTATATTTATAGTTTGCACTCTTTATACATATTTTTCTCTCTGTTAAGCTCTTATCTGATGTGTGTGTGTGTGTGTGTGTGTGTGTGTGTGTGTGTGTGTGTGTGTGTGTGTGTGTGTGTGTGTGTGTTTAAAAAAAGGGGGTGGGGGTGAGACCTAGATACGTAAAATTGAAAATTAAAGCAATTTTTCCACACTATTGGTCAGTATTTAAAAGGATGATGAAATTCAAGGTGTATTAAGGCTGCTCTTAAAAAATATGCGCTATTTTGTACAATAGTTACGCAATATTTTCAGAGATGCATGCCTAAAACTTCATTATACACTAAATCAATTGCTATAGAATGGAGCTATTTATCTCTTTCGATTTTTTTTTTCGTTTATTTTTCTAAAACGTTATTAAAGTTGCAAATTTTAATCAATTTACGTTTTTTCAACTTTTTGAACAGTCATTTTCTAACTATTTCCAATTAATTAAACCTTTTTTATAAAACAAAAATGCCTTTTATTGAAAAACTGAGAAAAATAGTCGATTAATTTGCATCTAATTAGTAATCCCTGAAAGTTTGGAGCTTTTAGGAACGTAAATTATTTCGTAACTATAGTACAATTTTTCAGATTTTTAAAAAACTTTTATAAAAGTCTTTAGCCTTATTATAAAAATTGAAACTTGTGGTTACGAAGATTACTAAATTTCAGTAGATAACAATGTTTAAAAAAAATAAATATTTAATGAATAAAAAAAAATTTGGGGGGGGGGGATTTAATGATTTCTTTGGAAATTTAATGATAAAATATAAATATTAGTAAATAATAATAACATATTACAAAATAATATTTGTTCCAATTTTTTTTCCTATTTTCAAATTAGCTAGACAGTGGTATTTTTTATTAGTTTAATTTTAATATTTACATATACACAGCTCCTAACTTTGAGCTTTTCTGGAAATGATTTAATACCACATTTTAAGGAAAATAATTGTTGACATTTAATTGAACGATCATCAGTATAAACTATTTCTGTTCAAAAAGAATGCTTAGGAATCGTACTTTAAAATTACAAGTTGCCAACTATA
Source organism: Argiope argentata (assembly GCA_026289955.1). NCBI lineage: Eukaryota > Metazoa > Arthropoda > Arachnida > Araneae > Araneidae > Argiope > Argiope argentata. The sequence goes on from JAOUZG010000498.1 coordinate 245,665, forward strand.
CATACGTCATATTTTTTTTGGAGGGGGGGGGGAGTAACCACCAGTCTAGAATTCGTACATGGTTTATTTCAAAACAAGTTTCTTAAAAAAAATTGAATAAATAATAATAAAAAAAAGAAAAATACGTCAACTAATACTGCTAATATTATTTATTAAACATTAGAAATATATTGAACTATATTAAAAACAATAGTAGTTTCTTCTTTTCGTATATTAAAAACAAATTAAAAAGGAACCTTTCTGGCATTAGATTTAGCAAATTTATCAATTAAAGTTTCATAATATAACATATTGACTACATCATTTCCGATGAACATCATGGACAAATAATTTAAATTTAGTTGTGATAAAGAATTCCTTAAATAATTTTTCACTCTTTTAAGCACCGAAAATGAGCGTTCACCACTTGCATTACAAATGGAAATAGTTGAAAATATTTTGAGAATTGTCTTTACATTTGGACTGCAGCCCTCCGATTACTAATTTGTACATATCAATAGGATTTGTAATCTTTTCTTCAACGCTTTTTTCATGTGCATACTCAATTTCAACTTGCTCATTGGTTCTTTTAGGTGCACATATTTTATCAGGTTGCTCACCTGCTCTTTTAGCTCGTTTTTTGAACGTTATAATAAATTTATTGAGTGAATTGTTACATCTTTCTACATTTTTTTCCTTTTAAGTTTCAAAGTTCTCAATTCAAATTTTCTTTTCTTTGGCATAGCTAAACGGTTATAAAAAATTAGTAGCATAAAAAATATAAGCTGGACTTTTGATCATTTTTCTGAGTTGAAAAATTTCCATCCTCATTTAATAGGAGAAAGTAACCACTTTATTTTATCTTTTTGGGCAGTGCCAATGCCTAATGATTCGTATAGTAAATCAGCCCTGTTTTTAACCTTCAAATGTGCCAAAAAATATAAAGCCACGATTGCAATATTTTCAAAAATACGAAAATAGAAACGAAAATTTATTAAAAAAATATATACTTACCAATCTTCACATTAGTCAAGGGTCAGACAAAGAAAGAAGTTCCTTTTCACATCACAAATCAAAGTCAATATTTTTAAAATCATGAAATGCTACGTCACTCACAACAGGATGTTTTGGAGAAATTAACCTCCTAGTGAAAAGAACTTCGAACCTAGGTTTGTAACGAAAATGCGTCCTATGTTCTATTATACAAACATGTTCGTTGTCTTGAGACTTTGAGAGCCATTCGTGTACGTCATAGGGTCCTGAGTGTGCAGGATGGTGTAACATAGCATCTATCTCTTTAGTTTCGAACAAGATAAAAGATCTCGTAAAATGTCCCTCTCCCTTGGTTGACTTTTGATTATATATATACAAGTGGGTGACCGAGCTCCGCTCGGAGAAAACAGGTATCGAAGCTTACTCGAATATTTAAATTTTCAATTGTGATTTATCAAAACAATACATGCCGTATTTAGTAAAAATATCAAAGTTATCCTTATTTTTTTCTGATGAATGTTGAAATGTCGGAAATGTGGGGCGATTTTCGACTTGGCAACCATTCCTTGTATTATAGTATAAGATAAAATTAAAACTTAAGCTCCAAGCATGCGTTACGAGTAAAAGGGAAAAAATTATCTTATTAATATGTTGCCATCAGATTGACAAAAACTCAAATTTTAAAAAAAAAATTATTATTGCGCATTTAAACATATAAAAATGCAATTTTCATTTCGTGTCTGCATGAAATGAAAAAAAAATATATATGAATATTGATATAGGTGGCATATTGGCTATAGATGGCAGCACGTTACCACTTGAAAATTTAAGTAGCCATTATGGCGAACTAATAAAGTTTGAAAATATCCTATCTGTAACTCCGGACTGCTCAACCGTAGCGCTTCAAACCCGGCGCCAATCGATTCCTCGTGGCCAAAAACCCCAGACCTCCAAGTTTACCGGAGTTTATTAATTCTGGGGCGATTTTCGACTTGACAACCATTCCTCGTATTATAGTATAAGATATATAAACTTACTTTTGAACTAAATTTTGAGGCCCCCTTAATTTATGAGGCCTGAGGCACACGCCTCATGCGCCTGTTCGGAAATCCGCCTCTGGATTTGTCAGTATAGGAATAAGAAGTGTCATAAGAATGAAAATTGTCAGTTTCCTATCAGCATAAAGAACAGTCAGATTAATTTACTGAAAAACAAAATCTTAAAAATAGTAGAGTTATAATATTAAATGGCAAAATGAACAAGTTGATAGTAAAACTAAACACAAACGAAATAAATTCTGCTGATACACTTACACAATTTCCTGATGGTGTAAAGAATGGCAGAAACCATTGCTGTCCCATAACTTTATTTCGCTCCAAATTTTTTTAGATCTGAATTTCTGTTTAGATTCGTGAGGATACGTCTCTGAATAATCATGGAATATAAGTTGCTTTTTTTTGCGGCGCACAACTTTGCTTAAAAAAATAAAAACATAACTAAAATAAATAATTGTAAAAAGTTTAATCACAAAATTTCACATTTGTTATATTTCAATGCATGTTTTAATTTTTAATTTTTCGAATGATCCTTCATACCTGGTGAATTTTGAATCACCTCGACGGAGATTTACGGAAACTTCAACCTGCTTATATTGTTGCAAATAACGCTTTCCTGCAGAATAAAACACTATTTTATTCAAAAATACAATGCCAACAAGAAATGGCGTACTAGTTTTAGAACATATATATATGTTACCCTTAAAGTATGAAATCCGTTATTTTATGGAATACCTAGTTATTCAATGAAATAACTGATCGTGTCCCTTAGAGTGTAAAACTCATTTATATTTCATGGTTTAATTAGTTATTTCATAGAATAACGATCTGCAGCCCATTAAAGTGTAAAATAATCTATATCATATCTATATCAAACTCAAGTTTATCCTCAAAGTTTACGTACTGGTCAGGGATTTAAAAAATGTTCGTGTAAAACCCAATGTGCCAACAGAAAATGTTTTTTGTTTTAGAAATAATATTCTTTGCAATTCCAAGTGTCATTTTAGTAATCCTTGTTGTAACAAATGATTTTATGGTACGCATCCATAAATACCATTTATACGCTGCATAAATTAGATAAATTGCTTCTTTTTCATTTTAATTGTCTATCATTAGTCTATTTATAGAATACCTAGTTATTTCATTTCAGATAAATTGTTTATTTTACACTTTCATTGTCTCTCATTAGTTAATTTATAGAATACCTAGTTATTTCATAGAATGACTAGTTAAAGTGTCAAATTAATAACATGTTGCACACTTTAACGGACACGATCAGTTATTTCATGGAATAAGTGAGTATTGTATAAAATAACTGCATTATATACTTTAACGGTGACATATATATAAATTATTACAATTACTTTAGAAAAACCCTAAATGGCAAATCTTATTAGATCGTAAGAAAATAACTCTGAGTTGAAATTCGTTGCATTCATTTCCATATAAAACGATAATCACCATCACATGGATTATACCACAGATAAATATAGTATTACAGGAATAAAGAAAAAAAAATGCCCCGTCTTTTGCTCATGGCATTACACAAGGGAATGACTGGAATTATTTATGTTGAAACTCATACTGCAGATATACTTTTGTAAAACTCTCTAACAATTAATAACTATCATTAATATATGATTGTGTGATCGCTAACCATCAAAGTAGACGCTGGAAACCCCACTATTTTTTTTATTAATCGTTTTATTGCAGAAAAACTTTTTTTCCTCCGATGAGCTACAGATGATTGATTTGGTAATGATAAGTCGTATTCGTCTGGCAAATGACATCATGCTCATTTCCAGGTATAGAACACATTCCTTAATGGGCAATCGATAAATTCAAATAGTGACAAGTCATGAAATGATGCCCCCTCCTCCTCCTACTGGAATCTTGAATTCCTAAATATCGTTCATCATGACCATAAGGCGTAAGCGGAAACCAGTGAGATTCATATCTAAGCAAGAATCAACTCTACAATGCATCGTCCTATGTCATTTTAAATTTAATATACATTCTTAACAGCTGAATACAACTGCAACTGTGAATTTTATGTAATAACTTTTATTAATTCTTACATAGAAAACTTTCAATTAAAAGCAAAATGTCACTGCCTTAACACTTATAATTATCATTTCAATTAAGTCTGCGAATTTGAATCCCTTGGAAGTCCAAATGAATTAAAATAAATAAATAAATACACCATAAAATTTTTGAATTTTAAAAATTTATTGAAAAGAGTTGGGAAATAAAAAATAAAAGCAGAGCAAGTCTACACGAATCTACCAATTACATAATCTATATAAAATAGCACTAGGGGTATTGTGCTGATATAGATATGGTAAATATCTGTCTAGACTTGGAGGATTCGGAAAGATTGGCAATCAGACCGTGTAGGAATTAATTTCTAAATCTCTTCTCTGATCTCCAGATTCTAAGCAAACTCCTCTCGTTTCTTTTTAAAATAGGAGAGCAGAGAAATAACGATTTATTGTTAGTCAATTTCATTAACTTACGTCTAGTTTTTGAATAGAAAATTCATGCTTCATTAGAGAAAAACATATTAACAAAAGTATGACTGAACCAATTAAGAATGAAATAATTTATAAAGAAATGGTAAGATATGTGCCTAATGAAGATGTTTTTAGTTAATATGAAATTTATGTGTAGTACCGTATATACTTTAGCATATACAGTTTAAATTTTATCTATCTTCTTTTTCATAATATTTGGTTATTATTATCATGTGAAAACATGATGTTGTTTTCGTTCGGAGGTTTTGGTGTCTCCTAAATTAACGAGCAAAAAGTAAAGATTATGGGCGGCCAGAAATTACCGGTTGAAGAATTTTTTTTACCTACTGTTACCAGTTTTGCATTATTATTATGTATGCTGCTTTAAAAGAAGATGCATTTTTAAAAGTTTGACCTGCTTTCACCAGTATTGCTTTATTATTACTTATGCTTCTTTGACAGCAAATGTTTTTTTTAAAAGGTTGACTTAGAACTGTGGCATCAAAGCTGTTATTTCATCTCAAAATCGGACGAGCTCCAAAACTTTGTTTGAAAAATTGAAAATGCTAGAATTTGCTAGAAAAATTGAAAA
>JAOUZG010000498.1:251196-271093 GCA_026289955.1 Argiope argentata
AATATAATATAGAGGGATAGAGACCGATAAAGAAGTCTCGTGATTGTCTCAAACTGGTATAAATTGGTTAATGAATTAAATTAACGAAAACAAATAATAATTTTGTTCTTTATATTATTATTATAGATAAAGGCTATAATTTACTTTTTTTTTTCCAATTTTGTTCTCAGACTAAGTTGAGTCTAGTAGCTATAATAAGGCCATTTTATTTTATATAAATAGTTTGATTCAAGTCAATAAAATATACTGATTAAAAAAAATACATATTTTTACGTACTAGGATGGTATGTAGACATTTCCAACACTTTTGGTATCGACTTAGCTTATTGATGCTCATTCAGAATTTCCTTTTAAAAATCGACGCTTTAAACTATCCTCTCAAAAACTGAAAAGAAAAATAGCAATAAATTTAATAATTTCTCATTCATGACGCCTAATTTTTTATGATGATAGGTGCTTTTTTAATTATTATTATTGCTTAAGAAAATATTAATTAAATATTCTTTCAAAAGTCTTCCAAAATCATCAAAATTAGCAATGTTGTTAAATTATATTGTTATTATATGAAGAAAAAGTTTATAATAAATGCATTATTTTAAAATACATATTTTTCTACCTTTTGGTAACTTTCAAAAGTTAAATTTTTAAAATGTTATCAGCATTTGTTGAATATTTTAGCTTGATTTTTACCAGTGATAAATATTTAAGTGCACCTCACAATGCCTCTGAACATTTGAGTAGCATTGGTAAATTTCCGAAAAGATTCATAATCTCAAGTGCAAATTAATAAAAATATTTTTGTGAGAAAACTTTTGAGACATCTTAAATTAAATTTAATTAATATTGTTAGTATTATTTTAAAAAAAAATTTCTTTGACGAGATTTAGTCTTCTTATATTAATACATTGGTTGCTATCATATCAAACAAAGAGTTAAGCTGGAAATAATAAAAAATGATTAAGAAATAACAAATTATTAAAATAAAAGAAATAAGTATTAAAAATTTACCTACCTCATTTGAACAAAATAACTTACCAATAAAAATCAGATTCTTCCAAACCAGTTTACGTGACAGTTTTCGCATATTTGTCCATCAATTAGTTCCAAAGAGAATAAACACAAAATTTGTATAAAAGAATTATAATAAATAAATAAAATTAGCAAATTAATTAGCAAATAATTGTTAATGTACGATAATTCAAATCATTTAACAATAGTTCCATTTCTAAATAAATAAAATTAAATATATGATGGGAGATAAATTAATATTTTTTTGTAGATCGTAGATTTATATTTTTGATATATGTAGTACATTTATTACAATGGTGTTTTAGAAAAGTGCATTACTTTTAATATTGATTTAAAATAAATATATTTTATAAAAGTTCATGAATTAATATTTATAAATACGTATTAATAATATTACTAACATTATAATTTTTTAATGCTAATTTTTGTTAAATTTAATATTTAAATAGTTAATTGTTATTAGTTATAAATAATTACTGCGAAATTTTAAAATTTTAGAAGAGATATAAAACATTAACGAAACGTAATAAATAGAAATACAACTTAAATTTAAAAGTTTATACTGCTATAATCGTATTTTTTTTCTTGTACCTATATACTGACTATAATTATTTAACGAAACAGTTTGTGTATAAGAAGTAATAAAGACGAACAGAATACAATAGTAAAATAGAATAGGATAGGATATTAAGATAAGAAGATAAGATCTCCTTTAGCCTTGCTTAATGAAAAACTATACGAAAGGTCACTTACCTTTGGTTTCAAAAAAAGTAGTGTTTATTGTTTAATTTCAAGGATTAATCTTCTCAGATTCATTTCATTTATATAATAATTACAGTATCTTTATATGAAATACTAAAATAAAATAAAATAAACATTATGACAATCAAATAATCTAGTAATGATACATCGCTATAACTTTTAACTTTTTATTCAATAAAATAAAATAAACGAATGCAAATATATATATATACTAGCCGCCTTTGGCGACCAGTCGGTTCGCCAGTATTAATGCTCGCTAAAATTTTCATATAATATTTTATATAACTGTATCTCATAACAGGTTTTTCACCAAAATATTTTTAAGCCAAACAAATTTTGATAATCATATAATTCATTTATAGTATTATTTTCTTCAGATGTTCTGTTCATTGTACTACACATCTTTCTCTTTCTATCCGAGCAATGATTGTCCCAAAATTGATATTTTACTTAAATGGTGGAGGGAAAGGTCTAAAATTCTACTTTTTTATAGAATAATGAGATTCAAATTTTCATAAATGTAAACACACTAAACAAATAAAGACACAATTGGTTTTCAAGCGATGCGAAAGTTTAAAAACAGCTAGGAAAATGCCCTTCTTTTCTTTCTTTTTTTTCTTCCCTACCCAGACTTTATTTTGAGCAGGCATAAATTAAATATCCATACAGACTAATAATAAAAGCAACAATTTTCTTTCTTTTTTAAACATCCCGTTATCTGTAAATGAAAACCAACTGACTTCCAGTATTTCTTTTTAAACAAATCATAATTTATTACTTCCTGCTATCTTACTCAGTTGGTGTGGGGGAAGGAAATGAAGATTTTTGGCGGGAAAGTAAGAAAAGTGTAGTTTTAACTATTTTCCTCGCAGTTTTTTTTTTTTTCTTCTTTTTTTTTTTTTCATTTTTTTCTCGCCATAAGAACCATCCCCGTGTCTTAACGACAATATTTTTAAAAAATTAGCCGAATTGGTCCAGCCGTTCTCTAGTTTTGCGCTTAGCAACGCATTTCGAGATCCATTTCTATTAATATAGATTCGGTTATTTTTTGGCATCAAGAATTTTAATATGCGAAAATAACAAGTCTTATAAACAATGTACGACTTATTAAATAAAAATAATCAACATTTCATACTGTAACAGCATATACAAGCAACAACATATTTAAATTCAATGCTAAAATTTTGAACTTATACTATTTTTGAGTATCATGATGCAAAGCGGAAAACTTCTACTTTATTCATCTTCATATTAATAATTGATTTTTTACGCAAATGAAGCAAAATAAATAGAATCATTAAATTTTTTTAAAAATGTATCGGAGCTTTTAAAATAAAAGATAAAATAATCTGTACCAAGAAAATAATAACATCAATCAGTACTTTGAAATACTTATCAGATTTTTTTTCTTTCTTTTTCTTTCTTTTTTTTATATGTAACTTTATCATGCATAAACAAGAAATGAAATGAAATTATCGCAATCTCTTATGCAATTAAAGTAGATATTATTGGTATACATAGAATGTGATATTTGTTGAGATCGGCAGAGTTAAAGCGGATGTTCATCGTATTATATTTGGATTCTAAGTATTTAAAATTAAAATACAAATATTAATTTTTCTATTTAATTATTCATAAAATACCAAACGATATTTCAGAACAACTCAATGACAAGTAATAAAAAAATTAAATCAATTCCTACTTAGGTTAGCAAAGAAGTTTTTTTTTTTATTTTAGTTACTTTTTATTAAATAATTATAATTGATATAAATAATTGATCAAAAAAATCACACCAGGCCAAAACAAAAAAACTAAGTTCGTAACCAGTGAAAAGAAATTAGAATAGACTCAGAATACAATCAGAACACACTCAATTGGCGTTGAATTTTCAACGCCAAATTTTCTACTTCAGTAGGGGTAACGCAATACAGATTAAATTTTTCCGATTTTCTTTCATCTGTATTATTTTAATTCGAAAATACTTCAAAATGAATCCGAAAAAAAAAACCCGATTAATTAACATTGTTTAATTTTAAATGTGTCTAATAGTAAGAGAATAAAGAGAATAGCAGGAAATAATCGGTCGAAAACATGTTAAGCCTAACCTCATTAACGTGGGGAAAAAACAAATTTAATTCGTTACTTATTTGGCTGTGGGGAACTGAAGATTTTTGGTGGGTAAATTAGTTTTTAATTATTTAATAAAAAGTTAATTAATGAATATTTTAAAAAAAACTGTTTTAACATCAAACATCACCCACTACAAGTTAAAAAATATTTTACTTGAATTTGAGTGGATGAATAAAAAGTACTTTATAAATAAATGAAAATTTGAATTTGATGTATATGTGTATGTAGAGAGAGTGTGAGCTAATAGTAGGAATTGAAAAAAATAAGTAATAAAAAGTAACAACGAAAGTTGTTAATTACCTTAGAAAAAACTGAGGCAACTTTCAGACAAGGCAGAATGTAATCTTTTCACTTTCACTATACCGTTTAACAACCTGCCTGATGTGTTCCCTGGGAAGAGAAAAATGATAGAAGCCTTGATATTAAGTTTTCTGTACTTCTAAAAGTAAAAAAAAGAACAAAAAATAATAATTATAAAAGTTAAAAGAAAAAAGAAAGAATACCCTTGATAAATTTCTCGATGTTTCTGAAACCTGTATCCTTTGTGTGGAATCTTCATTCTGGACCAATGGAATTTCTTAAACCAACCCATTAAACCCAGATAGGTGTTCCTCACCCCAGGGCAACGTATCGAACTGGCCTTGACAAGAAAGATAGAGAGATATTGTATCAAAATATTGATAAACTCTACAAATTTTTGTTTCATCTATAAAATTAACTTCATATCCTCGAATTAATATTTAATGCAAACATATACACCACAATTATTCTGTAAAGCATTCTTTCACTTTCAATAACAAACTTTTATACCTTTTTTTTAGCAAAAAACATTTTCTTACCATATTTTTGCATATCAGTAAGAGGGGATGTCAACTTTCGTCCCCTTTCTGTTTGATGTTGATATTAAATGCTATTATAAAAGAGATTTTTACAAAATATTTTTATATTATTTTCTTTTTTTATGATCTTTGTGCATAGGAAATATTATGATCGTTCAAAAATTCTGAATACAAAAATTTCATGATTTGAGATATTTTTGGAAATTGAAAGAACCATTTTTATTGTTAGGTTTATCAGTACGAATGTATGTGAATAAGATAACCAAAAATCTATTCAGTTAGGAGAATTAAATTTAGCATGCGACTTTAATATTAAAATTATAATTCTATGATACATTTTTGTACCAATCCACCAAAGGAAAATTCTTTTCTTAAATGTATTCTCTTTTTTAAAAAAACTCTTAAAACTGTTTAAGAAAAAAAAAAACTTTTTTAAGAAAAGTTAGCAAACCTGTTGCCATTCCTATTGAATAAAATTTCAATTGAAAATGTTTTTTTACTTTCGCATGGCACTTTGTCTAGTGAAAATAAAAAAAAATGCCTTAATTTGTATACAAGTTGTTATAGAAATTATTAAAAAAAAGTTTTTTTAATCTCAAAAATGAAAGAAAAAATAATTAACAATCAAACGAAAATTTTACATATCTTTTTTTTTTTTTTTTTTAACTTTAAAATGACAAAAAATTGTTTCTTCCTATAATATTTTCTTAAATTGTCGTTAAAGTATTTTAAAATTATGAAATCATAAAATTGCAGTTTAAAGCAGCATTAGATGAGATAATTGTACATAGTTTGAAAACACTCCACTTTTTCAAATCTAAAACATCTATTTGTATTTATGTTCGGCAAAATTATTTTTTACAATATGTTAAAGTCACACCTTTCAAAGGCGTAACCTAAGAAAATATTTACATGTTTCTAACATATTTCAGGTCTTTTCTTTTCTTGGAGAAAATTCAAAGTGTTTAATCTGTTTTTTATAAATACCAAATAGATATTCCTCGAAATTGTGGAGATAAATGTTCTGAGCAAGTATAATAAATAGTAAATATCAGTTTATTTCATTAAACTTAATATAATGATAGTACTGATTTTTCACCTAAATTATATTCTTTTAAAACCAATAAATACTTTTTACCTTTCTTGCTTTAGATTTTTCATTTATATATGTTGTTGTTATTTCTTATGGTACTTGCCATGGACAAGCTCTTGTCTCTTGTTTTGTAGTAGCGTCAACTAGGGTCAAGAATACGACTTTTGCTACTCATTTATCACATTTGCTTGCACAGCCCCTTTTTACAGGGGGGGGGGGGCTTACATTCACACACCTTACAGATAGAACACAGAAGAACCATGCCCGACCAGGACGTCCAAATCACAGGGAAGACGCTTTAACCCTATGCAAGGATGACAGCGTCTACATATTTTCCCCATATCATATTTACATTTATCGTTTTCTTTATATTTATATACCTTCTAAATGTGCTTCTGTTATCAAATCTAACATATTTTATGGGAAAAATATGTAAATGTTATAACTCCCTTTTTTTCAACAGAATGATTTTTAATGAAAGGGGGAAAACATTACCTTTCTATGTAAAATAAAACCCAAGAACAATATCAAGAAGCATCTGGTGTTGTTCTCAGATATTTGAAAAAAAATATATTAAAAACCGATATTTTTCAAATGATAACATTAAAATAGTTTTTAAAACATCTAGAGCACAGAAAACTATTTTTATGAACAATTCATGATAACAAATAGGCTTTATTTCTGAACAAATTGCACAGAACTGGCATTAGAACATTGCCCTTCCGATAAAAGTGTGACTAACATGCCAAAATATGAGAACATACTTCTCAAAAACACACAACCTAGTTTTTTTTTTTTTAAAAATGAAAGATTGATGAATAATGAATACTTCTTCACTTTTATTGACAGCTTGAAATGATAAAATAAATAAAAAAAAGGAGGAAAATGCTGATAAAAGTACTCAACGGCAAAAGATTAAAGCATTAATAAGCGACCTTGTAAAAATTTTATTGCTTCGCCACGCTCAATACGAGTAAAAAGCTAACAATGGAAAAGTTCATCGTCTGACGTAATTTGTTCTAGTCGGTGTCCGCCATCTGTTTGCTCAATATTAAAATACCAATCAGCAGGGAGGAAGAAACGCAAATTCTGTTCTGTTGTGTTTCGCAACACCAATTGCCAACATCTGCTGCAGACGATATTTTCTGCTCTTCTTTGCAAATACCTGTTGGAGGCATTCGGTGCAGCTGTAGATAAAGTTCGCTATTGCTTCATGCATACTCCTCTAACTGGAGATAAATAAATTTTTATCTTTTTCAATTTTGTTTTCATTTTGTGATGAAATCTTCTTGAGACAGATAATTAGTTCTATTTTTAATTTTATATTAAAGAAGCCGATGGTAGGTGGGGGATTCATTATCGGGCTAATTATTTGATATAATGAATTTGAGAATAGCTTACATTTTGAGTATTATTTTTTTTAGTCAAATAGGTAAAATTGTGAAAAGTGATTGAGATTAGATTATATCTATAAGTTTATATTATGGATAAAAAGATATTGTTTAGAAGAAAATAACTCAAATCGACGACTTATAGTACTTTTTTTTTTCAATTCGTATTCAAATAAAGCTGGTATTTTATGTAATTTTATTTATTTACTTTTCATCAAATCAGTGATTTCTCAAACTTTTCAGTATTTGAGATTTAATTCTTAATGTCAATTTCAACTGCATTTCCTTTAAAAATTTAAGATTTAAAATTTTCTTCTCTCCCCACCCCCTTTTAGAATTTTAGCTTACTTGAAATAACTTCTAAAATTTTAGTTTTACATGAAATAATTTTTTAAATTTTAATTTGGATGAAGTATTTTAGTTTTAAGGAAGTGATTTTTTCCTTCTTTATTTTGTATTTGAAAAGTGTATTTCCTTATTTTTATTCATATAATTAAAACTTCAAAATCATTTCATTCTCTCTTGTGATTTCTTACCAGTTGCCTCCATTTGATACTTCATTGCTCATAAGGAACTGCACATGCCAAAAAAGATACACATTTTTCGTGCTGATAATTAGGTGAACAAATATGGATTCCTCATAAATTTCAACAAGTTCTTTTAAAACACTTGATGGTGAAATATAATTAAAAAATGAATATTTAAGAAAAAAAAATCTTTTTTTTTTAATGAATGTGTGCATATTTCAATAAATTCGAGGACCACAATGCATTCCTATATATAAACTATAATCTGAAATTCAGAGTTCAAATTTTTTACTTTATATAATTTCGTTTGTTTATTCTGTTTAACGTTTTTTGTAAATTCTGTAACTTTTAATCAATCTGTAAAAGATGAAAAGATAAAATTATAAAAGTTCTCTCTTTCATTTAAAAAAAAGGCAGTTAATATGATGTTTGAGAAATATGACGTTTTATTTATTCTCTAGAAATAAATTGATAAGTTTTAAAAGGTAGAAGAATGTTTTATTAATTTTCTGAAGTTCTTTTAAAATTTCATTTTAAAAATTCTCTTTGCTTTGACATATTTGGGTATTTGATATTTTGTATATTTGATACAGATCTACAATGCAAATATCACTTGTTAAAATTTCCTCCATTTAATACATTGCGTTTTGGGAAAATGTCGTTTATTGAGTCACTCACAGACAGATTGAAAATTGACGCAGAATAACAATTTTATTAGAAGAATCAAATACCATTTTCCGCTCATGTGGCGGTCTGTTCTAAGCAGATGAACTAAGGCTATTGCTTCATGCTTTGAAATCATGAAGAACGTTATATTATCATATCAGAACATGATATTATTTTGGGAATGAGGTAGACAAAAATCCGTAGACGAAAAATTGAAATTTTATTATCTGCACGAGCAAGTAAAAAAAAAAAAATCAGCTTTTAATAAAGCGTTGCCATCGCATTCATAAAAGCTCTGATTAAAAAAAATAGGTTAATGACTACAGCATATAAAACCTAGAAAAATATCATTTTTAGCAACTCGATTATGTAAAATGAAATAAATAGGAAATGAGATATTTTTTTAAGCAATAAATGCGGGACAAAGTTTTTTGGATCGTTTGCAATACTAAAGGGACTCATTCAAGGAAACGATTAAAATGAATAAAAACAGAATTTAACTTGCACGTGGTGCCTGGCCGTTCGAGAAATGATGTTCTGACATGATACATTGAAATATGCATAGCAAATCTCATTTAAATCTTTTTCTTCTTTTTTTTCACTTCCTTATCATATTTAACTTCAAAAACATATAAAATCACACGAAAGATTTGTTACCATAGTGTCTCCTGAGAAGTAGATGGTAACAAAGCCCAGAACCTTTTTTTAATCACCACTGAATCTTATAAGTTGTTAAAAACCACAACTGAGCCAAGACAAGTAAACTATCTGTAATTGGACAAATTTATTTCACTACTTTATACTCATTTACAAGTTTTTTTTAATTTTCTTTCTTGAGTCTGATCAGTTATATGCAAACGATTATTATATCAGCTAAAAAATTGTATTAATGACTTGGTAATCTAATTATAAAAGATAGCATCTTTTATTATTATTTTATACTTTTATGTTGCTAATATTTAAACCTTATTATTTGACTTTATTTCATTTATTACATATACGGAGTTCTTTGCGATGTGTCATTTGTTTTTTTAATCCGATTCCCCCCCTCATTTTCCCCATTATTTGTGAACTTTTTTTTTCTAATCTGTCTGCTATTGATTTTCTCAGGAGCGTTTTAAGGACTTTACCTTTGATCAGTCATATCAGTTGACAGGAAATTCCCTGTGCGTCACCTGGGAATGACTCCTACCTATTTGCTATATTATTTATCAGAAAATCGTGCGGTGACCCAGCTACCTCAAACACAGATTATCATGCAAGAGATGGAGATAAAATTTATATTTCATACGAAGTTTCTTCCTAAATATGCATTTCCATTGGTACATAATAGAGCTGCTGATAAATTATATATGTATATATATAATCTTTCTTCGATTAATACTTTTTTTTAAAATATATAATTAATTCTCTTTTAAAATCTATTAATATTATATTTCTTTTCTAAATAAATATTCTCACCGTCCATTTTTAGCTGTATGATTTATTGTTTTTAACCAATTCAAGAAAACGATTAAAAATGGAAAAATTAAGTTTAGGAAATTGGCTTTATATTTTTAACATGTATATTTTAAATGTATATTTTTAACACATATATCTTTGTGTTAAAAATATACATTTGTAACTTCTCCTAAGTAAAAATAGCAATCTAAGGCACCATATTTGGTAATTTTTTTCTTGCAAGTTTTTTATAATACGAAAAAGGAGGCAAAAAATTCAGTTCTAATTTTTTTAATAGAGCTTTTTTTTATTATTAAACACCCTTGACACAGAAAATCATCGTAATCTGAATTGTAAATAAAAGGAATTATTTTTCAAAGAAACGATACATTTGCTGCAAAATTTAATGTATATAGAAAGAATAATTTTTTTAATTAAAAAAACATAAAATATTTATTGTTCCAACAATAAATTGAATATGTTTTGTGATAAGTTAATCTTCAAGTTCAGAATCATAAATTTGTATTCTCAGTAAAAAGAAATCTCTATAAAAAATATTTAAATAAGTTGGTATTTAAAAGATGATTTTTTTTGTTGTATTTGTGAATGAATATTGGTTTTATTAAAATGAATTTTAAAAAATCTTAAATTTGTTATTTCATACAAGCGATTATAATTTTTTATTTACTTTAACAGCCGGCTTTCTGGCACAGAGGTAGCGCGTCTTCCTCGTGTTCTGTGAGTCCCGGTTCGGGCATGATTGTTCTTCTGTGTGCTATCTGTGAGATGTGTGAATGTGCCCCCCTCTAAAAAGCGGCTGTGCAAGCGTATGGGTGTGTGTTTCATCCTCATATGAACTAGAAGTCAGACCTCTGCCCTCGGGTTCTCAGGGTGTCATACCCTCAGAAGCTACTGCACCTCTCTTTCCGCGTTAAAAAGCGGACACAACATCATCATTTACTTTAATAACTAAAATAAATTTTCCAGGGTGAGAAATTCAAACACAATTTTACCAGAAAAATTTTTAACTTAAAAAAAATTACTATAGCTAAAGTATGGCTTGGAGAGTTATGAAATTTTTCGGAGAACCAAACTTTCCCAACTGTGGTAATTTTCAGAAAGTCTACGTATGAACTGACTCCTGAAATTAAATTCCGAGAGTAGGAATTTTTTATTACACCTCTGAGATTTCACACGTGATAAAATTTTCAATATTCTGTTAGTCAGTCAAAAAGTTTGCTCACAATTCTTATCTGTTATGTCTCTTCCTTTGACTAATTTATGACTTGTTTCCTTGTCTCCAGCACGACACGGTTGCGCAGTCAACATTTAAATTTACCAATTCCACCATTTTGTTTTGGAACGCCTTTTACGACTCAGGAGAAGAAGTTAAGAAGAAAAAAAGACACACGGTTCTATTACCTCTCTATTTACAAGTAGAAGGTGTGTCGATAGATTCTTTATTACCTATGCCTACTAGCTGGTACACACGTAACTTGAATGAAATCATATATTAACTATCAGAGGGTACAGTGGCTTATAAATTTTAACAGAATCAAAGAGAATAGAGTTTACAGAGAAGAAACAGCATTCAATTTTCTTAACTAATTTTAAATGTTTTTGTTTTTTCTTTTTGCGAGAATATTTGAAATGGATTGTTTTTAAATTGCTTGAGACCAGGTAATGAGCCAATCAAGAGAGAAAAAAACCCCATCCACATTCCAAATGATTCTAACGGTGTTTGTAATTCCATGGTAAGTTGGTGTTCAGTGGTGTATAAATGCGTAGTGGAGTGAGATAGTATACAAGTAGAGAGCCAATTAAAAAAAAAGTTTTATGTAAATAAAATGCTAATGAGTTTATCTAATTTCTGAAAGTCATGCATGTTGATAATGTGAATTCATGCCCCTAATATCATTTACCTCATTAAGTCACTCGGAATGAAAAAAAAAATCATTTTATATACCAGGTTAACAATGCACTCACCTTCCCTAGTAGCACACAAATATTGTACAATATTGACAAATATTCGCAATATTGTTTAATATAATATCGCACAATATTGTACAATGTTATATTACAGGATGTGCTACCTGGGTTTGCAATGTCACTTTTGATATTAAGTGATCGAATTCAGTACCGAAACTGAGTTAGATTTCTAATAATTTAAAAGATTTCAGATCTTTTTCGATGAAAATCGTCGAGAAAAGCAATCCATTTCTATTAGACATCCGAAAAAGGTGAAACTTCTATCTGCGGTTTTTTTTCCCCAAAATCTAAAACTACCAGAAAATGCCTTATTTTCTTTTTTAGTACGATTCTAGACAAATGGATTGTGATAAATATGATAAGCTAAATGGAATTCCAACCACTATTATCATATAATAACTAAAAAATTAACGCATTTCTTACAAACAGAAAAATACTTCATTTAATAATACGATAAAGAATCCTGTAGAGAATAGAACTTTTTTAGCATTAGTCTAGACATATGGATGGTGCTGTATGATAAACTAAATGGAATTAAAACCACCATTTTAGTATAACAATTAAAAAATAATAATACGTTTGTTACAAATAGAAAATAGATTATTTAAAAATGAGAAGGGGAAAAATAATCTTGCAAAGCAGACAAGATTATCTGTCGTAAAGGTGTTTGACAATTTACGAATAAAAGCCAATGATTCTTAAGATGCCATAGACAGACTCTCCGACCCCCCACGAAGGCACATGAATTAACCATAAGCACTGAATGACAGCATCACCGCAACAGCAACACTGACGGGAACTGTGGTTGAGTCCTAATGGCCATCACCGGCCACTGTACAACCCTCCCCGTAGGAAGTACGTCCCGTCATCGATGGGAGGAGTCCAACCTCCACCTGTTAGTGTATCCACCAAGGGAGGCGAGATCCAACCACCATACCGGAAGCATCTCATCCCCAATTACAAGGTGCCCCCCCCTGGGGAATTGATTCTGAAGATGTAACAGATTCTGAAATATTTATGATACTATGTGCAATTATCATTACTTAAATAGAAATATATGAGTAACTTCACTGTTTTAGTAGCACAATAGATATCATGGCTCCCATTTGTGAAGATGTTATTTTGATTGATATTGGAGTAGAATAGGCTTATTAAATGTTGTGGCATTCGATTTAATCTTTTAAATTCTATGAAAATATACTCAAGCTCCAATGAAAATATGCACCATTTATATTCCCAGAAGAAAAAAAAATCTCTAACGCAATTAATATATTTTTAATATAATTTATCAATGAGCGCAAGAAACTTTTTAAATTGCGATAAACAAGAATCCAAGAGATAAGAGGTCGAAAAAATTAAATTTGTTGACCAAAAGCTATATCAATTCAGAAAAAAAGGGTGATGGGGATTTAAGAGAAAATGCTTTGCAATATTAAGAAGATAATAAAAAAATGCAATGAAAACTTCGTTCAAGTTATGTGAAAACAATATTATTTTTAAGACATTATTTTTTCAATTAATTTAAATCATTAACCAATTTGAACGGTTGAAACAATCACGAGACTTCTCTATCGCTCTTTAACCCTTTCTATCTTTATATATTTATAAAAAAATGACAATTTTTCTTTTTAACTTTCAATTTCAATTTTTCTAGCTGGCAAACAAAGTTTTGGAGCTCGATCGATTTTGAGAGGAAATAACAGCTATGATGTCATAGTTTTTTTCTCAGCCTTTTAAAAACGCGTCTGCTTTCAAAGAAGCAAACGTAATAATAATGCAATACTGGTAAAAACAGGCAAAAATATTTTTTTGCCGTAAGTTTTGGAAACATCAAAACAACATCATGTTCTCAAATGATAATAAGACGTATTTTTTTATTTTAAGCTTCGGTTATCGTTGCCAAGAATTTTCCAGCCTTATCATAGTGACAGGTGGAATGCCACAAAACGATGCATTTCCCCTTGCCACCTGTGTTTTGAAATTTTTTATTGACTTTCTTATTTTTTTTATATATATTTTTAGAAAATAAATGAAACCTTTCAAAGTAGAATCTCCTGTCTTTATACTAATGTTTTATAGAAAATTCGTTTCGAAGAATATCTTTTATCGATTTTTTTTCTTCAAATTCTTGATAAAAGTGTAGTAAGATTTGTGAATCTAGATAGATATTCGATATGAAAATATATAAGAAATACAAATTTTAAGAACGAGGAATCTGTATTTCAACTTTGTCATCATGCCAGAACAGTTCTGAAAAAAGACTGGAATTCTCCTGATCCTAGGTAGCGATTTTACAATAAGATTACCGAATCAAAAAGGTAAATTAGATTTTTATATATATATATAAAGTATTTGTACCAAAAGGAAGAATTTATTAAAAATATAGTGTTTACTTTGATTCTTCTTGAATATCTTTATTTATAGATATAAGCATATATTCTAATAATCAATATCTATTCCGTTTCTCTAAGCACTAACGACAATATTTGATGATAAATGCATACCTAACATGATATCCAACATGATATAAAATCTATAGCCCCCTGTTATTGTAGAAATTAGCACGATCCATTTTCTGGAAGTGACGTATTTCTCGGCCATATATCCGTACTTAACAAATTATCGTTAATCTTGATTTGAAATAAAACAAAACCGATTTCTATAATCACAGTCCTTGATAAGATGGTCGTACGTTGTTACGAATTTGAATTGTTGTTTCCCAGCACAGTTAGTTCCATCGCAAGAAGAACAGATTCACAGATAGCTTTGGTGGTTGCTGAGTAGACACTGACCCACGAACTTGGCGACAATTTGGCGACCTTCTTCAGAACTCAT
This sequence comes from Argiope argentata, assembly GCA_026289955.1. Taxonomy (NCBI): domain Eukaryota; kingdom Metazoa; phylum Arthropoda; class Arachnida; order Araneae; family Araneidae; genus Argiope; species Argiope argentata. The sequence continues at coordinate 265,898 of JAOUZG010000498.1, forward strand.
AAAATTCCGGTAGACTTATATATATGTAATGATATTTTAAACTCTCAATTTAAATTCAAATTCATTTCCAATTGAAGTTAGCTAATCATTCTAAAATATTCTCTTATTTCCTGATCTATTCCACTTGTTCTAGTTAATTAATTCTACAGAAGCTGTGTAAAATTGCTGAATCGGCTACTTTCCCACACTCCAAGTGTAGGGATAGAAATTTTCCAGCTTAGCATATTTTATTATAAGATCCCTTACGATTCCCTTCCACGAGCTGTATATGTTATTGCCATGCGTTAAATATCCCTAGTAAAATCTAAAGGTATAAATTCAAAGGGATAAACATTTAATCTTCTTTTTCGTCATTCCGTTTTGTGTCGTTCTGTGTTGTGCACGTCGCTTTTGCTTGTACATAATGTCTGCTTCCCGTGGTGGAATAAAATGAACTTAAACCTGTCTTCTCCATGATTTCGGCCGTGACTCTGCTATCTGCCTATCCCTCACATAAAACAGCTAACGAGACTCAGATTCGAAGTGAAATTCTCTAAATCCAATTGTTTGACCTTTATTCATTTTCTAAAGTGAGGGATTATCCTTGATCAATATTTAAAAAAAAAAACATACGGTATTTTTAGTTTCTCTTATAAACAGTATAGTAGAAGAAACAGGTCATTATAAAGAAAGAAATTCGAAACTTAATGAATTTTGACTGATTTAATGAGTTATTATTAAAATCGATACAAAAAATTATCAAAATTATGTTGGTTTACTGTGCGTATATGAACACGAAAAAGTTCGTTCCTAAATTCAGTGTTTTTATAAACACAAAACATTACATCAGTAAAATTTAGTCTATAGTCCATACATTATTTCAAGGTTTTATTGATCTTTGTAAAGTATTTGATAATTTATCAATTTGACAAAAATATCTTTGACCACTAGTCTTAGGTAAGAACTATGAGGAAGTAAATCAAAAACAATGTGTCTTTTTTCCCCTTAGTGATTGCAATATAAATTAAGAGCTGTGTAATACAACGAGAAAAAAAAGTTCTTAATAAATCGAATAATTAAGGGAACAATTACTTTTGCTTTCGAAATCTAAAAGAAATTTGTTACAAAATTGTCTAGAATTAATACTTTATCACACAAGATATCAAGTTAGGCAACAACCAATAATCCACTCCTCTAGGGGGGGGGGGAGGTCTTAGGAACATCGTATCAGAAAAGTGCGATGAATGACCTGTTCCGCCATCAATAAAGCTTTCCACAAATGTTACATAATGTCCAATTGTTCCCGAACGACTCTTCTCCTTTTAGAAACCTACTTATCAGAGGGAGGCCTTGGGCGAATGTACTTTCCTGTTTACGTCAAAAAAAAAAGTGGAAAGAGGGGGGGTCGACAGATGTCGGGAGAAGCCCCTCTAATGATCCGGCGTAGACGCTGGGGGCTGAATCTGGACGGATGGGCTCAGGTTCCAACTAATTGCATTCCTTCTCCGACGCTCCGCAAGAAAGCGTTCCTTTGACCTTGAGAGGGAAGATGGAAAGGCGGATGATGTGGCTTCGAAACGGAGGGGAAGGAGAAGTGCAAGGTGGGTTGGAGACACCCTGGTGGAAAGGGTAGGAAAGGCCTGTTTGTTTACCTTGTGCGAGTAGAGCTTCTTGCGTTGGCAGTGGCCCTCAACCTTCGAAACGAAAGCTGAAGGGAAAAAAAAAGAAAAGAAAAAGTATGTTTAAAAAAAAGAAAGAAAGAACGTAAAAAATAAATAAATAACAGAAGAATCAAGAGAAAAATTCCGAAAAGTGTAGTGCCAAGGACGGCTGAACCTTAATTCCGTGCGAAAACAACGAATAAAAGAAAAAGAAATAATAGAATAAAAGTCATAAGAACACGTGTTCCGATTGCATTTTAAATCCTGTGTTTTTGTTTCATTCAAAGTGGGGAAAGATAGTCTTTTAATAGTAATTTTAGGATGCAAGAATTCGAAATTCTACTTAAAAGAATGTTTACAGAACTTGCTACAGAAAAAAGTTAAATATTGTTCTTATGAAAAATTATTCTAAAGTTCCTAAATATTTTGTCATCCAAAATCCTCTAGAATTTGACTATCCTATTGGATAAGCGATCCTGTCACAAATTATATCAAAATCTCATAGCATATGCATTGAAGAAAAATGAGGCGAAGAATATTATGAAACAAATCCTCCTCTACAAAATACAAAAAAAAATCTTTTTCAAATTACTGTTTTAACCATGATTTTAAATGAATTCACATATACAGATATATATTCGTGTAAATCGTTTTCAAATTCAGTAACATATGTTAACAAATGCATTTACAAAATAATCTCTACTCCAAAAACTTAACTAAAATGCAATTACACTCCAATTTTATTTGAAAATGCACATCTTAAGCCTGAATTTCAAAAAAGTGATTAAAAAGAAAAAGTTCAGAATCTCCACGTTAAAGAATATAATTATGAAAAGTGATGGTAAATTATGATGATAGTTATGAAAAATAAAAGTAAAAAAAACATTCTGTATTTTCTATAACATTCGTTAACGGTAAATGTAGCAATAAACAAAAAAATGTAGATAATTTAAATTAAATATCTTCATTTATTAAAATAAATACATTACCTACATTAATTAAAATAAAATTTAAATAATGTAGATAATTTAAATGAAAATTATATAAATTAAATATCATAACTACTAAGGCGACATCCTTTAGTTTTTAGATCATGAACTCTAAATTAGAACAACCTACTGATAAGCTATATAAAATTTAAATAAGGCCGATAAATGAAAGGATCAATCCATAAGAATTAATTACCTAATTCTTATCAAATACATCTTAGCAGCATATTCTAAAATATTCACTTTGGATACTATTTATTAATAAACAAAAAGCTTTAAATACACTTTGGATCAACGATTATCACAGTTGATAAAAAAAAGGAAGGAAAACTTTAAAATAACCCTAAACGTTTAATAATAATGTGGAATGATACAATGAAACCTATTTATGCTCTTAAAATCTTAAAGAATTGGAAACTATATATATCTATATAACTAAAAATAGTTAAGATGGTAACTCAAATGACGCATGAATGTTCTCTTGTTTCATTTTTATCATTTTACTACTAGGTGGAATCATAGATTTTATTTTTAACAGATGTATAAATTGGTCGATAAGTATTTTTATCTGAAACTGATAGTTTGATGGCTCATTATAAAATGATACATGAATAGTAGTAACTATAAAAAATACTTTTTTTGTCTGTTTTCCTAGAAATCATTAGCAATAATAAAAATGTACCGAATAGATATTTCGAATTAAGGACGTGAGTTCCAATTTTCGATCTCCGCCCTAAACTGAAATAGCATCATGGATTTAATTATAATATTCTGGATTGTATGTCTACTTGTAAATATATAGTTAGGGTTCATACTTTGAAAAAAATATTAATTGCATTTTTAAAAAATATTCTTCATATTTTTCTTAAAAGAAAAGAATAATGAAAGAATAATATTATTTTATTATTCTTAAAAGAATAAATAAATAATATATTAATAGCTAAAGAATCTCAGATTGTGGTTTTACTCGCAAATAATTATAATTAATTTTATTTTTAAAAAATTATTAGCTGTATTTAACTTTTTTAATAATAATGTCTTCACAGTTTTTACAATAGAATAGAGATATATTGATAGACAAAATCATACATTACTGGGCTTCAAAAAGCAATTAGTCACAAGCATTTCAAAAAGAATTCAGAAATAAATCGCAGCTGGACTTGAAATTAAAAAATTTTCTTGTTAATATATAAATAAAAAGATAAAATAAAAAAATCACTGATATTTAAATTAATTCAGTTGGTTAACTAAATGATAAATAATTAAATTCTATATTTGATTGGAATTTAAAAATATTTGCACCGTTGTTTCAGATATCAATTTGTGGTGCAACACATTTTTAAAAAGCCTTTCTCATAAAACGACGATTGCAATAACAGGCCATTTATCTTTACAACATAATCAATTAATGTTAATAACAACGTTGCTGTATAGAAAGAATCAATAATACTAATCAGCATTCTAAAATACATAATCAAATAATATATTAAATATTTTAGAGCATCTGACCTTTATTCAAACCAAAGATAATGAATTTTTACCTTAAAACATTTACAGTAAATGGCCATCCTACCTAAATTAATTTTAAAAAATTATGCAAATTTTACGTATACTATTTGCATTACTAGCATGATATGGTTAAATGAACATTCCTATTTTAACTATTAAAAAGAAATTTAAGAAAAAAAACTCATAAAACTCGACATCTTTCTAAAAAACACTAAAAACAAGAATTATTTAATAGAATATTTTTTTAAAAAAATCAATATATGAAAATTCTGAGAAACGGATTATCGACTCTATAGAATAATTCGATTGTAAGAGTTCGATTTTGCATGTAAACAAGATGCTTGTCTGTCTCTGGAGTTCGCACAGCTGCGTGGCGAAATTTCAAAAATGGCGTAACTTCATCACTCTGGCAACATCCGGAAGAGTCTATTCTGGGATGCGAGGGAGTTCAGGGTCTCAGATGTGTAGGTTTCTAAACTCATGGCTTGTTAAATGTATGTCTCTTTACATTCGATTTATTTATTGTTTTCTAAAGATAATTTATGCAGCAAATATGGAGGTGAAGAATTGTTAAACCTATTCTAACACATTCGTCTGTTTATGTGGAAATATTAACTCTAGAATAATTAATATTCGCTGGTGAAATGATGGGTATGTTGTGATCACGATTTCCAATTGACCTTTAAAATATAATTTAAATCTTTTCTTTTATGGTACCGAAAGTGGGAAAAAAATCACTCACATAAAACGAAAAAGCAGGTTCTTAAAACTAAAATAAGTTCTATTTGTTCAAAAATTTTACAACTAAGCCAATAACTTAAGTAATTTTTTCTTTAAATAATAATACACTCTCAAATATATCTTACTATTTAATGCTATATGTAAATGATATAAGCACATGTAATCATAATTTTTAATAGATATGTTATAAAACACAATTTAATTAACTAATATAAATTAAGTAGGAATTTTGCTTGTACTGTGCTCTCAGTTATATACAAACTCTAATTTTTATAATTTATTCCCCTATAAATCTTTGACATTTAAAAACAAGACAA
>JAOUZG010000498.1:271193-323980 GCA_026289955.1 Argiope argentata
TATATATATATATATATATATATATATATATATATATATATATATTTGTTTCTTAATTTGGCTAAGTCATATTTATTATAATCGACAGTTTGTTTAGTAGTTTAAAATAGTATATCAGACCTCCCAATCCATTTTTATTCTATTTCTAAATGATTAATATATTATTCTTTTGCATAAATATATTCTTTATACAAAACCTTTATTAAATACAATTTTAGACACATTCTTTATTAAAACTTCTCAAATCTTTATTTTTATTCACATGAAAATAATTATAAAACACGAATCTAAATTTCTATTGATTTCTAGATCAAGTGAAATATTCTAATTTAAAAAAAATGAAATACAGTAATAATGAAATGATAAAAAAATCGTTTTCAGAATAGATCAATAGCTTCATTGCCAGTCTAGGAAACTGCAATTTAAAATTCTCTTTCACAACGCAAGGCTGAAGTTATAGATTTTTAAGAGGCGTCGCGATCGATGTTCCAGTATTTCGTTTTCTTAAAAAAAAATCTTCATTACTCGTTTTCAGGAAGTTGAATTTGTAATTAAGAATCCTAAATTTCAATTAAGAGGGCATTTATACAGATAAATATAGACTTTCGTAAACAAGTTTTATTTTTAAAAAAATTGTTTAGATATTTCGCTTTTTCCCGCCGTTAGCTGTTTTGTAGAATATTGCGAAGAACTGAAGTTTCAAAATGGCAGCTTTAAGCGCCATGATTTTTTTTTTTCTTTTCGATGACTGCATTTTTTTTGTTGTTGTTATTTATGTAAGAAATACATAATTAAACATGTTAATATTTATTTTAAAATAATAAATGACTTGAAGCAGGTGTATTATTCTTGTTTTTTTTTTTTTTGCTTTAAACTTTTAAATTTTTAAACAAAACACATTTTTTAGGTCAAAAAGTTTTATAATCTTTAGGTACATTGTACATTGCTCAGTTTGGTTATTATACGGAATTAAAGAATTCTTAATAAGACCAGTGACAGTTATTAGGTTCATTTCTTTTTCGTTTATTGAAAATAGATCAATTTATCATGCTAGAATATTAAAATGATTCGAAAATTTTTTTATATCATATGAGGGTTCCAGACGCTCTTTGTGTTCAAGTGTAATTTGCGGAAACAGTTTAGAACCATTTTGTTTCTTTATAAAAAGCCAACTTACATGGTATTTTAGTACTGATAATTGATAAAAAAAATTCCAATAATAACTACGTGAATAAAAGAAATTAATTATAATTAGAAACCTTGTATATTAAAATCATATAACCTTTTATCAATTTATACCAGCAAATTAGATTTTGTATTACTATTATAATAAACATCGCATAAATATATGCATATTTCTTCAATAAAGATTTTGTATTACGAATTAATATCAGCATTGCAATTAATTTATAAAAATATCATGCGTTTGAGCATCGAATATCAACCTTGTAAAGTTTTAATTTTAAATATTTCTAATGGGTAAGCAAATGTGTAATATACCAAGATTAAATATATATTATTTATTTAATTCGTAAATAAATTTCCTTATTTAATTATACTTGAGAAAGCTGATCAGTGCGTTTAGCGACAACTTCAGGTTATAGTTACATGAATGCTACACATTCCAGTAAAATAATTCTAACGCATTTAAAAGTAGCTGAACATTTGAATAGAATTTTTATATAAACATGAGTAACCCAAAGTCTTTTTTTTTAAGTATTAGATCTAAAATAAAATTTACTGAATCCTATGAAGCTCTTTCAGCAATTTCTCGATGAATATAAATACATATTCGAGCTTTTTTTCCTCCTGTATTCCAATAATAATTAATAGTAATTATTATTGGAATCCAATAGTAATTCAGTTAATCATAGATTTTCTTGTTCGTATTGTTAATTTTCATTTTCATTGCCAATAAGCAAGTAATTATAGAATTTTTTTAAAAAAAATTATGAAATAAGCGGTTTATTAAAAAAATTAATAATACCGATTCTTTCATTCACGAGCATATAATGTTGTAATTTAAAATTAATGTTTTTCTCTGTTCTGTTCTAAACTAAATAAGAATGATCATATTCCCGATTAATATATTTAATTCAAAACAAATCATCTTAAAAACATATCGCTATTTCAGGGGGGGGGACAGTTTTTATGGCTTGAAGTTATAGAATTTTGAAAACATTTAAGTCTATAAATATTCCTTTTTTGTTCAGATCCATAGATATTTCATTCTTACCCGAATTGAAAACAAAACAAAAAGAAACACACACACAAAAAAAAAAAACATTTGCACATTTTTAAAGAGAATTATGAGTGATCTATATTCATTATTGTTTTAGTTTATAATTTTATTTATATTTTTTGTGTTTAAGTAATTATAAATTATAGATATGTAAGATAATGTGACATTAGAATAACAAAAGAACACATTATTATATATATTTATTATGCATCCGCATAATATTTGCCAAACGCTATACGCAGAACTGAATAGAATTTTAAAATATCCCTGAAACTAACATAACTTCTGTTCTTTTTTTTTCTTTCCTTCTTAACTGAATGAATCTAAGCATGACTGAAAATTAGTTAAAGGATAATGAACTTTCCGATCCCTATAACTATAACTAGGTTTATATAACGTATATTTCATATTATATAACATAAAATTCTGTTCACAATTTTTTATGCTGCTAATTTTTACCATAATTCATTACAATAAATCATCACGGGACAATTCGAAGTTATTATCATGTCAGAACATGATATTGTTTTAGGAATGAGGTTTGGTGGCGTCAATAAAAATCCGTAGGCGAAAAATAAAAACTTTATTATCAGCACGAGTATCTCAAAAAATCAGCTTTAATTATATTGCCATCACATTTACAAAAGCTCTGATTAAAAAAAAAATAAGTTAATGAATATAACCTAGCAAATAAAACCTAGAAAAATGTCGTTTTGAGCGTGTGATTATATAAAATGAAATAAATAGGAAATATGGTAATTTTTTAAACAATAAATGCGAGACAAAAGTTTTTTTTTTTTTTTTTTTGGATCGTTTGCAACACTAAAGTGACTCATTCAATAAAACCATTAAAAGGAATAAAAATATAATTTAACTCGCACGAGGTGCTTGGCCGTTCAAGAAATTATGTTCTGACATGATACATTGAAATATGCATAGGAGATTTCATTAAAATTTTTTTTTATTAATTATTAGTTTTGATTTGAATATTTGGGATTTTTAGTTTCTAGAGTGTCGCCCGTAGTTGTTTACTTTGAACATTACTATCTAGTTTCATTTTGTGGTACAAATGAAACTTTTTCTTTAATTTCGTAAGCATTCGGCCTAAGTACATCAGAAATTCCATTCTTTTTCAGATTTTTTTCGTCAATCTGTAGCCATCAGATCTTAAGAGATAATTAACAAGATAACAACTCGTTAGGACGGACGAATCATTTATTATCAAAATAAATGTCAAATGAATGAAAAGTTATTTTTAAAGAAACACCCTTTATGTGATTTGTTTTTCAAGCAGAAGAAACACGGAAGTGTTTTTAAGATGCTTCAATGCCTTTCGACATCTAAGCCACGAATGTGTTTTCTTTATTTTCTCTCCTCATCCTTCAATTGTGATGTTCCAGAACTTTCACCCCGATCTTCTTTGTATGTTCACTGAAAGAGAAAACGATTCTAGGAACGCGTTCTTCTGTAATTGCGAATCCATGATGGAATTTCCCTCTCCTCTCCTCACGACCTACTTCGAGTTTGAAATTCTGAATTCGCCTTCTTCTTCTACTCCGTAGACAGACTGGCAAACGATAAATAAAAACAAATAATAAGTATTCCAGTTTTGTTCTTTTTTTTTTCCTTATTCGAGACTGGCAACTCTACTCGGGAAAAAAAATGACATTCTAAAACGAACACTCTTTTCTTTCCTTTATATTGTTCTTTGTTTTTAAAAAATTTGACTTCAAGAACGCTTCTATTTTGTATCTAGAAAAATTCTTATCAAGCACCAAATGAAGAAAAAAAAAGCAAGCGAACAACAAATTCTGTTCATTAGCTATGCGCTTTCGACAACAAGACCGACCAATAACAAAAGTAAAGCGGGGAGGAGGAAAGGCTCGGAATAGGGGGTGGTAGAGAGAGGGAGAGACTGGAAAATGTTTCTTTCTTTTCTTCTCGTGGATCAATGAGAGAGCGAAGGCTTGGACCATGCGTCAGCTGTATTCGTCCTTGAGAGAATGAGGCATGTATGGATGAGTGAGTGGATGAAGCTATGTGTTTGCGCGCGTCGTCTGTGCGTGTGTGTTTGCTGCTCGCGGTTCTATCTTTAGACGGTTGGGAGATGGGAGGCGATCGATCAGAGAAACGAGGGTGGGTCCCCGCTGTGACCTGAATACTGCGGTTTTTCGTAATTTTCAGCCAACCCAAATAAAAGATTTGGCCGCGTGATAATGCAAATTACCTTCTACTGTGTAGTGTTATTTACCTCATAAGAATTTCTGCTTTCACTACCATTGCCATTTGCGCACTAGTGAATTTACTATCCATTGGAGCAGGTCATGAAAAAAAAATTCCTCGAAGATGCTGCAGTTGGAATACGTATTTCTTTTAATTGTAAGAACCTTTAGAGAAGATAAAGATGGGAATATTCTAGATTCTTAATTAATCTTAAGATTCCTTAAACGAACTTGTACCATTAGGATATAACTTGGTATTAATTTATATAAAGCTAGTATTAAAAATTTGACCTTTTGGGAATGTGTTCCGGTTCTGACATTTGACCTTGAAATTCATTTAATACTAATTAATTAAAAAGTTGAACTACCTATAATTATTTGTCCATTTTACATTTCCTTTTGTAAAGATACGTATTGATTTAGTGATAAAATAACTTTTTTAAACCTGTAAGTTTCAGTTTGATTAAGTTTACTGACACTAAAACCATTTCTGATTATACAGCGCCAACCTTATGGTATATGGAGTCACCTGGTTCATTAGAAGGCACATGGTTACATTTTAAGAGTGTAACAAAGTGTCCAAGTATTGTCTAATGTCAATGTCTAAGTCTAAGTGTCACAAATATTCTATTCTATATTAAAAAATAATCGTTTGCACAGATTTAAAGCTTTAAAAGAGAATAAAAAGTTTTTATATAAGGTAAAAGAAATCAATTATTTTTTTTAAATTTAAACCTTTGAATTATTCGTCGATACTACTCATACTACTTTCACATAAATTTTCAATTTCCTTTTTTTTTTTTTCTCTCTCTCTCTCTTTTATAATTGCTTAAGCATGGAATAGGCGAGAAAAATGAGTTCAATTTAAAATAATCCTAAAAAAGAAAACGAATAATGAGAGCAATTATGTTATAAGAACAACACTGCGATTCGCTTTCTTTTCATTGCTTATTTTTTTAGCATTTTCCAAATGAAAGAAAAAATAAAATTCACAGAATTTTCACATGAATGAAAAACAAAAGTAAAACTTGCAGCTTCGGCAACTCACGAGAAATTGCTTTAACCATCATATTGCATGAAATGGCAATTGTATCAGACACTATTTTGGGAGTAAATATTTCTAAATTTCAAGCTTATCAGCAAATTCATTTTATAAATTTAAAGATCAATCCATTTAATTTGATAATAACATCGACGACATTTAATGAGTTTAAGAATACTGTATCTTCACAACCTTTCTTCATAGACTTTGCTTAACTGTTCAAGAGCAGCAATGATTTAATGGTACATCTTTGATTCAAACCAAGATTTCCCGGGTTTGAAGCCGATATCTCCCAATATCCACGGTGTACGTGGGTCTGTTACTTGTTAAATGCCTTCGGAAGATCAATATTCGGATGACTCTTGGTATAGAATTTTGTTGAAACCGTTCATAACAAAGTCAAGATACAAAATATCATTACAACTTAACCCTCTATGAGCTAAATTTTTGTTTTATTTCCCCCAAAAAATTATGGGAGCGAAAAATCAGAAATTATAAACCTACATAAGCAAATGAAAACAAATTTTTATGTTTAAACAATTGTATTGCGTTATAATCATCATATGACTTTCAAGTCACACCGGCCTATAAAATTTGCACTTCTGTGTATAATAGCTCATATGTGAAAGCCCATAAAACAATTTGCGTTTGGTGTAAGGCATGAATATACACGCATCCATAAACATAGTTTGGTAATCACTGACAAAAGTACAAATAATTTCAATTGGATCAAATGGTTTCGCGTAGATTTACTGTAGTTTGCACAGCAATTATTTTGCTATTTCGGGTTGATGAGCCTAGCAATGGTCATGAATACTGGTATTGGTTGTGTTTGCAGCGTCCTAGAGTTAAGATTTATGAGACATCTCATGAAAAAGGCTTTAATTATTTTGTAAAATGATAAATTAAAATGTGACCTGAAAGTTACACGGGCCCTTGGAGGGTTAAAATGGCTTAGGAATAGCGCTTCTCCTAAGCCAGGACGCCGATCTGGTTGTTCCTCTGTGTTCTACCTGTGAGGTGCGTAAATGTGTTAACGAAATTATGCAAGCAAATGTGTCGCATGAAGTAACTAAGTCGTATTCTTGCCCCTAATTGAAGCTACTGAAAAACAAACGCTCAATCGGTTTAAAATCACTGATGGCCGTCATCCCGCTTGTCCATGTTAAGTGCCATTAGGAACAACAACAATCCTATTAACTAACAAAAATAACTACAATCTAGAAGGTATCTTATAATTCAAATGGACAGAAAAGTAAGTTTGAAAGTATAATTTAGCGTTAGAAACTTGGAACATGTTGTTAATTTTAATTGTTTTATACTGCAATGTATGATTATTCAAAATGACACAAGAAGGGAAAAAATGAACACATCATTTTTTAATGTCATAATATGAGTAAAAACGCGTCATAGACGCCAAAAAATTAATAAAAATTAATAAATTTAATTTTAAAAATAAAGTTCATTACCAAGAATGTTGATATCTAAAACTAAATTCAGGAAAAACATTTAATAAAGGATAGTTTCACTGCACTTAATGATGCATTGAATATCTCAATGAACTTTAGGGTCCTTGTTTCAGACTATCAAATGCGGATATTTCACAATCAAGCCACAAGCCTGTGGAACACTTATTTGTGACGGGTAATTGGGGTTTTGGAAAGGTTGCGGTCGTAAAATGCTTTCTGCCTTTCAAGGTTCATGCACTTTCTTAAGCTCAATGCATCGCGACTTTTTTCGTAATTGTGTGTCGGAACTCCAAATCCGTTAGCAATTACGTCGATAAGCGCCGGCTCACTCCGTCAAGGTTGTGAGCAGGGAAGACGAACAGAAAGGCGATTATTCTCGGTACGCAAGCACTGTGAAATTCCCATCTGCGAGATAGTCATAATTTAAGTAGTGTTACTTTCTTCTTGCATAGGATTCAGCTCACGTATATAGCCTTGATCACATGACAAACGTAACTGAAAAATATTTCTCAGCATTATCTCATGGATTTAGACATTTTGTGAATCTAGGCAATACATAATATGATACTCACTTATTATTTTTTTTAATAATTCGGTTAATTTAATATCACGTTTCAACGCATTTATTTTTATTTTAAATTAATATATTTTTTTATCATACGAGATTATGTTGTTTTGATTTGCAGGTTTTGGTGTGTCCGAAATTTACGGGCAAAAAATATTCACTTTTTCATTGGTAGATAGCGAGTCACCTGATCCGTGACATTTGAGGTTGGTTTTGCCAGTATTGCCTGAAATATTTAATTAAAGTAACTATCAATTTATCTTTGTTTGTCATTTCTATGAAATGACGTCATCTTCCAGTTTGATTACGATTTCTTACTTTTAAATAATTAATCTCGCGCTCAGAAGATTATCGTTTGGTTTTAGTTTTGGAATTCTCTTTCAGGTTAAACTTTCACAATTTTGTAAGAAGCGACTTATATTTATTCTTAAATGATATTATAAGTGCCTTCTTACTAATTGTATTTCACAAAATACTGTAAATATTAAAATGCTATTTTAATATCAATCTGCATTTTCGCTCATTGAATTTTTCCACATATACAATTGCTACCAGTAATAGTGAATTTTTCGTCGAAATTACTGGTTTTTTTTGTCATAAAATCGGTCAAGCTCCAAAACTTTGTTTGCCAGCTAGAAAAATAGAAAATGAAAGTTTTACAAAATTATCATTAGAGAGAGAGAAATCTCGTAATTTAAAACCGGTTTAAACTGATTAATCACTTAAATTAATTAAAGCAAATAATCACTTAAAAATAATAATTTTCTCACATGACAACTTGAAATTTGCGACCGTAGATTTCATTTTATTTTAACGATTTTCGTTATTTTTTATGTTAGAATTTTCCGAAAAAGCAATTGTTTTTATTTTTTGAAGCGTAGTGAAATATATAATGGACCAATTAATTGCACAAGATAAAGTCTTAATATTATCCTAATATTTTTTATCATTGATAAAATTTGTACCTTTTATAAACTTAATTATTCGGCAATTAGAAAAATAAGTTCTGTAATTGTTCTGCTTGCTGACCTCTCTCACTCTAATGGCTTTAGGCAGCTGATAGTCCGAAATTTGTCACTGGCTGTGATTTTATGTCCTTCACCCCTTGTAAATTTCGACACTGTTTCCCAAAATTAAGTTAGCGCTGTACATTTGACCTGAGTCATTAATTGATTCCTTTGTAAAAAGAAACACATATAATTATTCACCGTTACTATATTACTTGACTTGTACCTGAGATTTCGTATTATTAAGTCGGTACTTTTTTTTACATATTTATGTATGCATATGTATAATTTAATTAATAAATAACTACATTATTATTTTTATAATAATTTAATTAAAAATTAATTAAATTGTTTTATATAATTCTTCGCTGAATGGAGTCATTAGTTAAAAGATATCTTGATTAGCAATCCAAATTCATATTTACGATACCTTTAGAAATTAGTCTTTATTGCTCGATTAAAAAAAATGTGTTATATACATTTTAAGGTTATAATTACAATATCGGCGCAAATAAAGTGCCATTTATGCAGTTAAAATCCATGGCTATAGACCATCTTTAAAATGGAAAAGTTATAATTTTTGTAGCTTCGAATATGGTGCAATTGGTATAGTGGAATTATATATGAATATGGCACAATTAGTATATGAATTAGCGATACTAAAAAATCATGTTGAAAATAAATAACGCTTTTTTCTTTAACTCAATTTTTCTGAATATCGATTATTGATATTTCGAATTCATTGCTTTTAAACATCTCAGTTATTTTTTCAGCTCGTTTATATCATACTCCTATGTATTTGAATAACCGTAATAAAGCATAAGTCTGTGTTATAAAGTATGTAACCGTAATAAAGGATATTTATTAAGTAGCCTCAAATTATGTTACGAATATGTTATTAAAAGTGATTTTTCTTGTTAAACTCGGAATGTGTAACGATTTTATTTCCTTCCGCTTTTTTAATTCAGTTATTCCACAGAATAAATTATACAGGTATTTTTCAGGCAACTAATCATATTCAATGTAATAACGAATTTCATATTTTAACAATAGCATGTATGCTGGGAAAGGGTATATAGAATTTTTTATTTAAAATTTTCTGTATCGTTATCATCTAAAGGACTATTGTTACATGACGATCTAACTCCATGTGAGGTAAGTTTCTCTTTTCGGAAGTGGCAACAAGAAATGGAAAAGATTTTGTAAATATGGCGAAGAAGAACGTTTAATCTTTGTGTCTTGCTGTTTTGTTTTAAATATATGTTATTGTTCGTTTCTTAAGCGTTGTCATCAATTGAAAAATCTGCCTACATTTATTTTCTAATCTTTGCAAAGAATTGCATACTTTTGTCTGTGGGTGCGAATCTGTCATGAAACAAAACTTCTAAACAAACTTTAGAACTTTCAATGTTTGAACTCTAAAATATTGCTTTAAATTTGCATTCTAATGTTTAGAAATATTTATATTGTTATTCGCATCTCTTTGTTATTTTAAATTGTATGCATATATTATCTTTATATTTACTGTTTTTGAGTTTTGTACCCTTAAACTCAAGGTGGGGAAAATGTTGCGTCACGATCTAACTCCATGAGAGGTAAGTTTCTCTTTTCGGAAGTGGCAACAAGAAGTGAAAAAGATTTTGTAAACATGGCGAAGGAGAAGCCGTGTACCGTGCTGTTTTGTTTTAAATATATGTTATTGTCCGTTTCTTTAGTGCTGTCATCAATCAACAAAACTGCCTACATTTATTTTCTAAGCCAGTCCTAATAGGAACTACAACTATCATTATATCAAGGAAGGTTCTGCAATTCAGTAATTTACAAAGTTGTGCTCATTGGAAGAGAAAATCTTAATGCCACTACGCAGACAGAAAATTGCGAAGTTATCAATAAAATTTGTATTCATTGGTTTGAAAATGAAGGTCATATATGATAAGTACAGGATGTTGAACTGATAAAATGAACGATAAGACTCAACTGATAACGTTTCATCTCATATAAAAATCAAGTATCCAAATAAAGTATATCTTCAATTCATTCATGCCAATCAAAATGGCTAGATATTTTGTTAAGAAATCTGAATTTCAATTACAAGATTGTACCATTTTTTTAATATATAAAGATTAACTGTCTGATAATATTTACAAGTGACAATGTTGAATGAATTTAAAAATAAGATATATAGTTGTAAGATGCTTCTGCTTATTCGTGGTCCCCCCCTATTTGAAATACTACAATAGCTACAATTTATTTTCATAAATGAAAGCATCGATATTGTACCGCAAAGTGTTCTGAGATTTTTATTTCTGTTCTTATTTAGGTAAATTAAAATTTTGTTGTCTATTTAGAATAACACCGAGTTTTAAGTCACGAAGAATGTTTTGGAATTTCATTATTCATCCAGTTCCTACTATTAGCTCACATTCTCCTTTATATCTTGTCAAATTTTCAATCTTAATAAAATATTTTTTATTCATTCACTCAAGTTTAAATACATTTTTTAAAACTTGTATGAATGTACTTGATGTTAATACAGTTTTTTCCTACTATTAATTCATTAATGTGTTATATTTTTATTAATTTATTAAAAACTAACTTTCCAGTCAAAAATCTTCATTTCCCTACAACCAAATGAGTAAGATTTCAGTTAATTTTTTCCCCACATTAATGAGGTTAGGTTTAACATGTTTCCGATCGATTATTACTAACAATTCTGTTTATTTGCGTATTGCATTTAAAATTAAACGTTGTTATTTCATAGATTTTCCCGATTCATTTTGAAGTACTTTTGAATTAAAATAAAACAGAATAAAGGAAATTAAAAATTTCAAATCTGTATCGCATTATCCCAACTGGCGTAGAAATGGTGTCGCATTTGCATTGACCCAATTGATGTTGAAAATTCGCGCATGCGCAATGCGTTCTGATTTATTTTCTGCGGATACAGATTTGATCAAGAGACGCTCATTCGGCCCAAATTCACTGCCGCATCAGTGAGGTTGTCCATGGCAAGTGCCATTGGAAACAACAGGATAAACATGTTCAATTACAAACTGGGGGCTTACGTATTTTGAAACCCCAAGCAGTGAGCCTTTTGAGGCCACCTTTCTTTAATAAGATCTACTTTTTAAATTTCAGCACATTTTTTAGCACGTTAAGTTAATATTTGCCAATGCCCTCGCACTGGGGTAGAGCATTTTCCCCATGATCTGGGTGTCCTGGGTTCGAGTCCCGGTTCGGGCATGGTTCTGGTTTATCTGTTCTGTGAAATGGGTGATTGCTAGAAAGGGCGGTCCAAAAGATGCGTTGCGTGAGTCGCCAAGACGTTCTCTTGGCTCTCCACTTAAAAAAACAAGAGACGTACCCTTGGCTTAAAATCGCTTATTGAGTGAGTGAGTTTGTCCTCGGCAAGTGCTTTTTGAAACAATAACAAGTTAATAATTTATTATTTTTGTGAATGTGTATTTATTTTTATTATGACACTTGTCTGCATAGCATTCACTTTTGTACACAGTTTTGTTGAAGAAAATATGCGGGGTTATTACTATATTTATAACTATAGTTCTAACCTAATATAAAATAGTTAATGTTATTATAATATTATCTATTTCATGTAATTGGTATTTTTTTACTTTAAGATTTTTTAAACTTTTGTGGACCACTCTGAGCCTAACGACCATAGACAGCTGCCTAATTAAAAATCCTTTAGTGCACGCCTTTATTATAAGAAGTGTGCCCTTTTGAATTCAGAAATAAAAACCGATCTTCTGATTAATAAATATTATTCCATTTATAAAAATGAACATTTTTGAATAAGCCCATTATTTGAGAATAAACCTTCAAAACCTATTTCATTATTTATATTAATATCATTATTCGTTATATAACAACAGCTGTTGAAGTCATTAATTTTTTAAATATAAATCAGATTTTTTTAATCATGGAGCCTTTTCTCACATTTCAACAACTGCTAAATAATTATTAACAAAAAAAAGCATGCTTTTTTTTCTTTTGTAAATATATTTTTCACTGCTTTTAGTTAATAATTTGAGTCGAACCCCATGGAACGACACCAGAACGAGACACACTTAAAAGATGCACAATGTGCTGTTAGACGACACGTAAAGTTAGTTATATTTGCCACGTGACTAGGAGGTCACATGACCTGACTCTAATACGTGATTCACTGGCATGCAGTTTTCTGAGTCTCTCTGTGTGTACAAGTAATTAAATTATACAGTCTCGTCAGAATTTTTTTTTTTTCAGTGACAGGAAAAGAATTATTAGAATTAAAAAAAGATTATAAAATCGTCTGCGAACTCTCTCAACTTTTGAGCGTAATTTTAGATAGCACGTTTTTCCGGGACAATAAAATGCAGTTGAGACATTTCTAACTAAAGAACTTGCTATGTAATGGTGTGAATTTCAATACTCACATCATTCCTAATGAAACGAAATACATTCGTTGGTCTTTTTACTGAATTTCATCCAAGTTAAAACATATTCTTGCATGACTCTTAGTTTTCTTTTCTTTTTTCTTTGTTTTTTTTTAATTTATGCGATAGTAAGAGATTATGTTGACATAAAAGTTTATGGTTTACTTATTCGATACAGACGAAAACATTCTTATAATCGATTTATAATTTAAATGTGGCATCAATTTAATAGCACAATATTTATAAACTGTATATGGCAATCTAAAAACGTTCTACAACGAATGTTCTAGAAGAGAATTCGTTTTACCTAGATCTGTCAAAATTAATCTTTTCCTTGATAGAAATGTTATTACATTTCTATCAAATCACAAATATAATTTTTGCATTATTTTAAATTGCAATTAAAAACATTCTTATTTTTAAACAATATTAATTTGATTTCCAGACAGTTTTTTCCCTTCAACTTTAATAAATATCAAAATTAGTTTTAAAAATAATTTTGAAAGAATGACTTCTTTATTTTATCTAATTAATGCAGCAAATTTTTTTTATTTCAATAACAATTTTCTATTCGCAATGATGATTACCCTTTGAGCTGATGAATTACAATTTCTTATATCTAGCGTTTATTCGAAAATTTCACTTACCTCTTTATTTCCCACTATTGTTTAAGTTTCCTTATATGTAGTTAATCTAGATATAAATTAATCAGGTGGAAATGATAAATATAAAATAGAATAAATGGATATAAAATAAATTCATAATAATAATAAATTAAATAATAATTTTTATTTCAATAAGAGTTTTCTATCAGCAATGTCAATTACCCATTTGAGCTGATGAACTACAACTTATCTCTTGTGTTTATTCAAAAAATTCACTTACCTCTCCATTTCCCTTCTGTTTGTTTAAGTTTCCTTCTTTATAGTTAATTTAAATATGAATTAATCAGATATAAATGATAAATAAAAACTAGAGTAAATGGATATAAAATGAAAAGGGAATACTAATAAAATTTATTTAATTTTTCAGGCTTGAAAATGATGCTAAAATTTGAACATAAATACAAATAATAGAATATACGATTTTAATGTGGAAAGAATAACAAAATTAATAAATAATTAATTTAAAAAACAATTTATCACTATAAATTTTATCGCAATCAATTGGCATATTTTTTTCTCATTTGGTGCTTATTATTTAGATTTTAAACAGTAATAAATGTATCTATATACGCAAGAAATACATTCATCTGAATGATATTTGATTTTATATTTAAAAAATGATCATTATTTTTTCAGTATAAATATTATTGTGATGAGAAACCAAACGAATTTTTCATTGGAATTCAATGTAGGAAACTTTTTTTAAACTAGCTATGTGAAACTCCTTGCTGAGAATTGTAACGAACTGGCTTCTTTTAAAGATAATTATAATAAATCTTAAATATTTTCCGATTTTGGAATCTTTAAATGAACCTTGGAATCTTTAAATGAATCATTTAACATTTTTTTTGCGCTATTATATAATTTCCGTAACCACGAATAGTTATTTAATATTTTAACTGAATGCAATGTATTTATTTTATTTGTTATTAGTACTATTAGAATTTATTATTGTAAAGAGGACATTTTTTTTAACAAAGAAATAATATTTTTCGAATTTTCCTGCTAGAAATGCAAGTGTTTATTACATATCCCTTTTTCTGAACAAAAAAATAATAAATATGTGAAATATGATATTAAAAATTTATAAAAATGGTTCTTCATTCATTTTTTATGTCAGTCAAACAGAACCAATAAAGCCGTGCAATTAGTTTTTATTTCTATGCTACTGTTTGTTCTACTTAGAAATCTGCTTTAAAATTAAATAAAAATTTAAAAAAAAAACAATTGCTAAAATTTATATAATTGAAGTATTTCCACACATTTGCAACACAAAATGATAGCACAGTGGAATGACTCAGCGAATTTAAAGTCAATTACTTTGATTCAAGGTGACTTTAAATTCAAAAAAAAAAAAAAATCTTTGGACGATGCTCAAATTTAATTCTAAATACTGTAACTAATCCAGCAATTGAAATTAAGTATACATTCTCTTTTCAAGTGACCATGTGTTTAGAAGGCTCATTTCGAATTAAAAATTTATTATCTTTTTCTTTCGACTTGCAGAATTAAAGTGAAAACGAAATCGTGAGGCGGAATGACGAGTTTTTGATTGGATAGATAAAACGTTGCCTAAAGAATCAATTTGCCAAAAAAAAAAAAAAAAAAAAAAAAAAAATTACCCAAAACGATAAAAAAATTTCGTCTCAATTTTTAAAAGAAAAGTAGAAATAATGTAGAAGAATAATCTTTAAGCACTCAATATAATAGTTTTCTATGCATAAATGAAAAAATTCTGAAGATTTTCTTAAAACTACAGCTATATAGGAAACCATTTATGGAATTACTAATATTTTACTAATATATGTATATGTGTAATTGATAATCCCTTTGTTTGTTTGAACCTTAAGCAATTTCATACTCCCAGTCAAATTTGGACGAAATTTTACACTCACGCTTGTTAACACTTACAAAGGTTTATTTACTATTAAAACGCTCCTACAGCCTTCTAAAGGAGTCGACTGGAAGTTCAAAGATTTCATATCATATAACTTCTGAACAATTCATTGCACAAATATTATTTTTCTGCAATGAAATTTAACAAAATTAGCTTCTAATTAATATATTTCATTTTGTTATTATTCATTTTTCAACCCAATGGCTATTTATCTCATGTTAATTAATTTTTTCAAACAATTAATGTAAACATTTTTATAATAGTATTTTTTCTGTTAAAATATTGAGTCTATTATTTTCCATTTAATAACATTTATCACTGGAGCCCTATTACCAAAATTGGTCAATTTGTTTTCTTTATTCATTTTTGTTCTTTCTTTTGTAAAGCGATTTTTTTTAAAGTGATTTTAAGTTGAATTTTTTTGATACACGCATTAAAAAGCTGTTTTTTTTTTTAAGTTTCTGCAATTAATTTAACTGTGGGAACTAAGTTTGTATCATATTTTAATAGTTTTTAAATTTCAATTACCCAATATTTTCTCGAAATAAAATAAAAAGCAAGACACCGCCTATGAATAAATTGTATAATGTGTGTCTCTACACACATCTCTGTTTTGGGATATATTTCATAAAATGTACATTTATTTTTAGCATTAAATATCAAATATTTTATTTAATTTTATAATTTTAATTTTTTTCATATGATTTTAAAGCATTAATTATTAAAATTTTTATTAAATGTTTTAAAATATTATAAGTATTTTTTATATGTTTTCATATTTTGCAACAATAATCTGGCTTTAACTTAAGTGCGACGTATCATAATAAAAAGCATTATATTTTTATCTTAACATTAAATATCGAATATTTTAATTAATCATGATTGAAAATATGATATCCATTACCGTTTAAAAATTGGTTCATTTCTTTGCAAAGGTTACTTTTTATGAAGTATTATGCAAATTTTATGAAATATAATGTGCGTTAGGCCTAATATTATATTTCATAAAATGTACACTTATTTTTAACTTTAAATATCAAATAGTTTAATTATTTTTTTATCATGTTTGAAAATATGATATCCAATGTCAAGTATTTACATCGGGCTCATTTCGAAGCAAAGTATACTTTAAAAAAAATTATTATGAACATTTTTACGAAATATGTATTACGAGTTAACCTTAGCAGGTAAAAAATACTCCAACTTCCAGTCGACGTTTGCCAGGCTCTATGCTGTGAAAGCATATTTTTCCGTGCGCATTCTCCCCTTTATCCTTAAATATTTTTCTTTTTAAAAAAAACCCAAAAGGATTAATTAGTAAACCTTGTTGTTGTTGCACAACCCCAAGAACAGCAGAGCTATATAAAATCTATGAAAAAGTTAAGAATAATACTAAGTAAACCTTTATAATCGGCATACAAAATGTTTTTAAGGAAAATCTTATATTTCGATGCGATCGCCATCTTTATCTCAAAACCATATGACACTGCGTATTCAAAGAAAAGCTTCAGAATGTGGAAATAAAAGAAGTTAGCTGCTTGCCTGCCTATTAAAATGAATCCTAATATTTACAGTTGGAAGAGACTCATAGCTGTTGCCAACCCGAAAAGATACAGTTCAGCGTGGCCTTGCTTCACTTCCGGGTCATTTAGGATTCTGTTATTGAAATCCCGGCTGCCGTACATCAATCGAAACTGCAGACGAGCTTGCGGACAACCCTCCCGCCCCCGCGCCAAGGGCACTGCGCATGCCCGCTGAACAAAATCGATATTCCTAGGATCCGTAGCGAAAAGTAAACAGTGTCTCTGCTGTTATATTTATATTGCCGCCTGCGCCTTGTGTCGGTGATTGGAAATCCGAGGCTAATCGTAAACAACTGCGAACAAATAAAACAAGACGATGAAAAAGAGAAAAAGGAGACCTGGAGAAGAAGCATCGGCGGTTTTCTGTTCTCTGCTGACGAAATAAAAATCAATACACTGAGAACTAATCATTGCTTTCGAAAGCAGCACATAGTAAAAAGAAAAATAGATAAATAAAACAAGCAGAATTGAAATCAACGAACTGATGTTGTAGTTTTTCGTTTGAAAGAATATAACAATATCATGCATTCGAAAATACGAGAATTCGGTATTCTAAAATCATGGTTTTTTTTGGTTTTTTTAAACAAATAAGATGTTACATATTGAAACTAAAAGGAAAAATTAAATTTATTTAAGATGGAAGCAAATATTTTGTTTTTGCTGTATATGATTCATTTCCGCAGTTTATCTTTTATATTTATCGTTCCTTCAAATTAAGTTCTTATTCGTATTCGTATTAGAAGCTGTTCTATTTCTATTTCTTAGTTCTTAACGTGTTTTTTTTAATTGGTTAACATTTCTGGTATGTAAGTCAGGTAGTTTATCAATTCATAAATCAAATTCAATTTTAAACAGTCTAAAGCTGATCCTAAACTGCAGAGAAGAAATAAAATAAGACGGTAAAAAAGAACAAAAAGCGACTTCCAGAAGCATCGGCTGTTTACTGTTCTTTGCTGATGAAATAAAAATCGATTCCCAGAACCTTTGTTTTTGCAGTTGTACAAGCAGTAAAAATAAACATTACATAGTTTCAAAAACATTGAAATGATAAAGCAATTTTCAGGAACTGTAATCAGAATTTTTAAATTTCTCTCACTCTCTCTCTTTTTTTAAAAAATAAACAAGATAGGATTAAAAAAGTTAACAGAATAAAATGTCCGAATATTTTGTTGCCTTACCACTTTATTTAATTCGTTTTTCGATTAAAGAGACATTGTTTTTATTAATATTTTTATATTTTACAAAACTGATAAAAATATAAATAGTTATACTCTGAACTAATCTTTGCTTTCAAAAATCCAGTGCAAAAATAAAAGGCTTATAGAATTGAAATCATCGAATCTGATGTAGTTGCTTTTCTTTAAATCCATCAGTCTTCTGAATTTGAAAACAATAGGAGGAAAAAAAGATTTTAAAATTTATTTTTTAAACTAGAAAAGCTCATAGAGACACTTGAACAGAAAGAAATATAGGTTATTTATCTTCAACGGTACAAAATTGTATATAAGTAATAAATTTTTATTTATTTATTTGTTTAATTCTAATATCTTACTCTATTACAAAAACAAGTAAATGTTTAGTCAAATATACAAAAGGACAATGGCCATTAAACATAGATTTTATTTCTAACTCTAAATGCGATTCATTTTCTTATTTCTTTTTGACTTATATTTCTTTTGAAAAACAGATATCAAATAAGGTATCATGTTTTGTTTGATATTAAATAAAAAAAAGGATAAAAGTCTTTAGCAGAAGTTCATCCTAGTATATTTAATGCGTTATAAAACTGTCATTTCTAATTCACCATAAAAATTTCTCAGCTTGAACGTTATTACGCAAAACAGCAGCATCACGTGATTAGGTTCATGTATTTATCTTTAAGTTGAAAATTCGATAGAGAAGGATGGATTTATTACAAAATTCATCGGGTTTACTGAACTCTGGTTCAAATGAATTTCATCATGCTAATGTTTTCTGTGTTATGGCAGTGGTATAGTGGAATGATTAATGAATGCGAGTAAAAGTAAAATTCGCTCTTTTTCTTTTTGTGCCATTTATATATTAGGAAGGCCTATTTAGATTATTATTTCGAAGAAGAAATAACTTAATGCTTATTATTTCATAAATTATTTTGAGTCGTATATAGTAAATGATATTGATGGATGGATGTTACCAATATATACAGTATCCGTGCCCTACTTCTTAAAATAGCTAAAAAGAAAACGTACTTAAAAGAACTTGTAGACTTGAAATTATTCTACTAATGTCAGAGTTGAATAAAAATAAAATGCTTTAATATTAATTAGACTCGAAATTGTTCTTTCACAAAAAAACAATTTTACTCTTTCCTTAAATATTAAAATTATGCTAAAAATTTTTTAATAAAACATAAATTAAAAAAAAAGATTGATTATTTTCAGAGTCAATTACGTTGATGACAGTAAGCCATTTGACTCTTAGAATATGAACAAAATAATTTATAAATATTCAATGTTTTCTTTGTATACAAGGAATAAAAACTATAATCGCATTCAGAAGTATAAATTAGCTATCATTGTCCAGCACTTGGAGATAATAGGAAATTGTGCATTTTATGCAGTTTTTCAAACTTGGAGGGGGGATAGCCTAGAAATGATCTTCCAAATATATTTAAATAGGCAATTAAACCTGATTAATTTAATCCAGGAAAAAATAAATGAAATAAAGAATAATCTGGGAAAAGGAAGAATTATATTCATTAGTTGGTCGAATTCTTCATCGTGCGCCATTTTATTCAAAATCAATTTTTTAAATATTTTTTTGAATTTTTATTTCATGTTTTCTAGAATTATAATTGCTTTTAAAATATGATTCTGAACGTTTTATGTAATAGGAGAGAAATATTTGGGGGTAAATCAAAAGCGTTAAATAAATTTCGGAAATAAACAAACGCTTTTTTTTACAGTACCAATAGTATAGATCTAAATGAAATCGTTTGTGTTTACATGTTTTTAAGATGTAGTAATAAATATGTTATCTTTGATTATGTGAAAGTACATTCAACATTTCGTATACATTTTTTAAAGGAACATGAAAAGTTAAAACAATGTGCATATTATTAAGTTCTGAAATACGTAAAGGTTGAAAAGTTTGAACTAAAAATATAATTAAAATATTCGCTATTGTTTCATTATAAAACTTTCAAACTAAGAATTTCTTCAATTGAATTATGCCGTCCTTTCACACGGACATGCCAGATGAAACGATGAAAATAGGAATCAGAATTCTATTTTTAATTATCAGTATGTGGTGTGTTTCCTGAAGTCATTCCACCCTGGGATTTGGCACAGAACTACTCCAGATAATGAAGAGTTAATGAAAGGCATACCTGTTGTGTGAGGGGGTGGACAACAGGGAGGGTGTGGATCCGGCTTTCAGAGAGGAGCCGCCTTCTTAATTCTTTGGCGGGCAAAAAAATGAACTAAAAGGGGAAAAAAAGAACAGGCAAAGGGGCAACGTCATCATTATTGATCGACAACACCGCTTCAAACATATAGAACATCAGCCAGCGTTATCCAAGGTGACCTTTTAATTTCCGCTTCATGTAAAGAACTATCTCCTCTCATTATACACTTTTTTCCAATTTTATTGGATTATATTCATCCAGGTAAGAAATTGAAGGGCCACTGATTTCTTCGCCTTTTTATTTATTTTTTTTGCAGAGTTTCAAAAAATCGATTTGTAACCCTCGAAGATTTCTTTTTTTTTTTCCCCTTATTTTTTTTCGGAACTGTTAAGTTCCAAAGTTGGAAATATTACCGGAGGGGTACTAGTTAGGAAATGTTTGATTCCAGAAAACGAATTTTTAGAGGAAATCGAATTGTCCAAAATGTAGTTTGGGAAACGAAATGGCGCGGGAGCATGATTTAGTACTGAAAAAGAGGTACTGCACTTTAAAAAAAATGAAATATAGGTACATATAAATTTAGAATTGATTAAAGGGAAGTGAAGTAACGACAATTAGAACACTGCCTGAGGCTATTGGGCTGAACGGTGACGCAAACCCGTCAATTAATAAAGGTTATACGAATTCTAAGAATTATAATATGCTAGATCGTCTTTGGTGATCAACTGCTTCGTCAGGATTTTGGTGAAATTTAATTCTATTAAAATCGTTCAGATTTATTTTCATGTCTATGATTCTGCTAAATTAACAGGTATTAAAGCCATATTATTTTAACTTTATTACATACATTACACACTTCGCATTCATGAATATTTTTATTTCAGACCTGTATCATAGCACTATGGAAAATTAATCCAACTGAGATTTCAATTTTTTGGGAGATTGTTGGATGAATTATAAAAAGTGACAGCTATACATAATAATAAAGCTATTTCGGTTACAGCTTCATACAGTATAGATTAAAATAATAGAAATATTCCTATCTTATCGATTTTACTTTTTAAATTTTTATTGGAATCCCTTATTTAAGCAATATAAACCTATTTATTAAAAGATACATGTTTTATTCGTGTGACATTAAATGTTTATAGCAACTAATACAGCTGTAACTGTTTTTCAAAGTATATTGTTTTAGCGAATAAATCGTATTTTTTGTTGCTAAGGTACTTAATTAATTTGTTCTGTATCTACATATGATGGTAATTAAATAAAATTTAAAAAAACTTTTACTAGAAATAAAAGCTAATTGTCGAATATGAATATTTTCTAATATTTTTAAAAATTCGTTTTCACTTTTAATAATTTCTTATGTAATAGACACTGAAAGTGAATAACTGATAGCTTTTAATTGGAAAATCATAGTTTTATTTATCCGAATTAGAAGGCTTTTAGAGCATAAGTTCAAAGTAAATAATATTAAAATATCGTTATTAAATCTACCAAAAAAAAAGAATTTTGTCAATCTCAGATAAAAGGTTTAAATATTTATTTTATTCCGAGAATGTGAACAGCAAACTAACATGGTTCCATTTGGACCATGTAGGAAGTCATGAAAGTGTTCAGGAGCAAGAATCCAAATTCTTTAAGAATACATTTTTTAAATTTTGTTTCCTTTATTTAAAAATAAAAAAAAAGATATTGTACAGATAATAACATGGAAGAAATGATAATAAATATTTGAGATTGCGCATTTCTCTTATAAAAAATGTCTTTAAATATTTATTATTATTCTATCTGCTGCCATTTAAGCTTTTCGTAACTACTCTTTTTTTTTCCCTAGATTTATTTTCAAAAATGGCAGCAACCTGTATATCTAGAACAACATTTGTGTTCCAATTCGAATCAAAAAAATATTCGCAAATATTAATGTTTTTTTTTCAGAAATGCAAACGATTTAATTGTTCCTTGAAGCCTGAAAATTACAGAATGGCTGAATCATTTCATACATCGGAATCAAACCATTGCTCTCATGATAAGATGATAATTGCATCGAAGAACAAAGAAAAGCAGAAAAAAAAGTACTAAGGAAAGAGTATGTTAATCAAAAGACTAAGCGAGACAATAATTAATATTTTTGAAATGCTTTTTTTAAATATAACATACATTTAAAAAATAGGACATAAATTTATATAATTTTTCTGGTGACATATTATTGTAAATATTCGAATTTTCCTGGAAATAATATTTGAACCTTTGTTTTGAATTACTCTAAAATATAGTAGTCTTAAATAAAAATTTATTTTAAAGCTATACGTAATGAAAAATAATTATTAGTACTAATGATAAGAATTAATAGTTTATTACTGTTCTTGAGAGATGAAAAATGAAATATTTATAATAATAAAGAGCTAAAGTATATATATATAACAACATTTGAAATATCTTGAAGCATGAATTCTGGTTCTTTTTTTTTCTTATATCATTTGTTTCGATATTTTTTATTTAAATTTATGACAATCTTTATCAAATAATAATAGGCTGATGTTTAAGGCTTATGGCTCGATATAAACCCTTTATTTGTTATTTTTCTTATCCTTGAAATAACTTTTAAATGCTTTACTAACAAACAGCAAATTTCGAAATTAAATTTGAACAGTAAATATAAAATCACTTAAGTAAAGTTTAATTTTGAGGTCCCTCTTACGATCAAAAGTTTTCAGAAGGATCATGAGAAGTTAAAAAGAAATCAAGGCAGGCGAAATTTTGTGATCTTGATGTGAGATAAAGCAAAAGATATAGTATTATGTTTTGTAATACTACTGTCTGTACAGTATAAGTTTTTGCATAAACTTGTTTTGTATTATTTTATGTAATAAACATAGATATGTAAATAACGTAATTTACATACAAAATACTTTATTTTTTGATGAAAATCTATTAATCTAGTACTTTTTTAATTATCACTATTTTTTAAATTATTCTGAATGTAAAAAAAAATTTCTGTTCTATAAAATTTTAAGACGAATGAGACATTTTTTTTCTGATATATTGAATTACATATTAAAAATCATTTAAAAGGAGCAATTTTTAAAAATAAACAAATTTTATTCATTTCTTTCAGCGTTTGAAAAATTTAACTCCTGGCTATATATTGGTAGAAGTTGTTTTTAGTAGTGAACTGAAATATATGTTTTTCATCTTTATTTATTTATTTTGCATCGTCTCTGTATCTATATATAGTTTTAAAACCTTGGTCCAGTTTGAAATAATTTATCTTTTTTTTCCCCCTCCATTCTCATAAAATAGGATTTAATAAATTAATAACGCATTATCGTCGAATTCAAACGAAAAGAAATTAAATAATATTATAACAAAAAGTGCATACCTTCTTTTTCATAATGCAACAAGTTTCATTTTCTCAAGCTCTAATTATTTTTCGAAATTCATCATGTAATTAAAATAAAATATGATTTAATACCGAATTCAAGGTGACCTCTATGCTTCAACCCTTTACTTTCCGTCTTGTACACTTGAGTCTTCCACCGACAAAAAAACCTTTTTTATTTGTCCTCTGTTACCCCGCCAATTCGTCTATTATTTCAAAAACAGCTGCAAATGTTTGGAATTTCCGTTGCCAATCGTTCGAACGTTATTTTTTATTTCTCCGCTTCTTTATTCACTCTAGGAAGGGCATTGGGCCCACCGCTTTCCTGGCCCCTTCTGATGGCGTCACAGGAGGCTGGCTGCTCGCTTTCGCTTTTTGATTTTGTTTTTTAGTGAAGGTGGCATGGAAAGAAAATATAATCGAAAAAGTTCCGCTCACCCCTGGCTGCACAGATCGAGTGAGGAAAGAGTTGAAGTTTTTCCTTCCAATGACCTCTAAATGACATTGAAGTAAATATTCCGTTGT
This sequence comes from Argiope argentata, assembly GCA_026289955.1. Taxonomy (NCBI): domain Eukaryota; kingdom Metazoa; phylum Arthropoda; class Arachnida; order Araneae; family Araneidae; genus Argiope; species Argiope argentata. The sequence goes on from JAOUZG010000498.1 coordinate 295,617, forward strand.
TCTGAAGGCAGTAAATCTTTTAAAATTGGTCGAAATTTGAAATAAAAATTGATGTGTTTGTGGTTTATAGTCAGTATGTTTATGTCGTGTTCATGCTGACTATTTTTATAATAAAATTGTTAGTATTATTTTAGTTTTTCATTGATTCACAAAGCCTTTGATGCGTGTGAATAGTTATTCTTAATCTGTTCCATTGTAATTGGTTGAGAATTTTATTAGTAATATTTTATAACGAAGCAAACACTAGATGCCATCTAATTTTGTAAAAATTGACTGCTTAAAAATTGTTTATCTAAATGATGTTCGTAAATAATTCAGCTTTTTAAAAATGGTATTTATTCTCTTATAATCTGGGTAAAAGTTGTTCCTTCATTTGATTTGTTTTTGATAAAAAAAACCATAACAAATTCTCGATAAATTTATCTGATATATTGGAGATATCAAATCGAAATATAGTCCATGTCTAATATTGACGCATTCAATAATTTCCTTTCTATTTAATTTCTAAACGAAAAATATTGTGACCTTGAAGTTATGGTATAACTGAAAGTTCTGCATCAAATCATGTATTAACTAATAATACACATAAATTTATTTATAGTTTCACTATATTGCTTACCTTTTGATATTTTCATTTAAATAAATACGAACATTAGTTCGCGAAAATTCACTGTTATATTGAACGAACAATATGCAATAACGAACAATGCTCAAGACAAACTTAATAAGTTAACAGTACAGAAAAAGAAACTCGATTCGGCATTTTCCCAAAATTAGTTATTATATTCTAATATAGTATAGCCCCAACGGATGAACATAATGTTCTTTAAGACAGCAACGGTCAAAGTATTTTACTTACTTTAAATGAATATAACATAATTTACCATACTTTTAGACAAGATAGCTGAAAAATGTATAATGGTTTTTACTTCCTGAGTTTATAGCTACTCTAGTAATTTATTGTAATTTTAAAAACTATTCTGCTTATAAAATGGCATTTTATTGAATATAAAAGAGCACTAAATGCATAAATAATTCTTCTTGAATAGGTAAAATGATAAATACTATTTCTTCAAAGAATTTCTTTGGTGAAGAATTTAATTATTGCTATTTTTAAGACCAGATATTGATGATTTATATTTTTCAGAAAGAATAAAGATTAAAATGAAATCTGTTCAGCATATTTCAATGTATCATATCGGAACATCATTTCTTGAACGGCCAAGCACCACGTGCTTGTGCAAGTGAAATTATATTTTTATTCATTTTAATTGTTTCATTGAATGAGTCACTTTAGTATTGCGATCGATCCAAAAAACACTTTGTCTCGCATTTATTGTTTAAAAAAATGTCACATTTCCTATTTATTTCATTTTCTATAATTACGTGCTCAAAATGACATTTTTTTTCTAGTTTTTATTTGCTGTAGTTATTAACTTTTTTTTTTGATCAGAGCTTTTGTAAATGCAATGACAACGCATTATTAAAAGTTGATTTTTTGAGATGCTCGTGCAGATAATAAAATTTTTATTTTTCGCCTACGGATTTTTGTTGACGCCAAAAAATCTCATCCCTAAAACAACATCATGATCTGACATGATAATAATGGCTCATACTTGCCAAGTCTATAGCAACTCTAATAATTTATTGTAATATAAAAACTATTCTACTTATAAAATGGCATATAAAGGAGCCCTAAATATATAAATAATTCTTCTTGAATAAGTAAAATGATAGAATACTATTTTTTCAAAGAATTTCTATAGGCGAGAAATTTAATTATTGTTATTTTCAAGACCAGATATTGATGATTTAGATTTTTCAAAAAGATTTGTTATCAGTCAAACTGGCTGCCATATCAAAAACCCCAATCAGAAACATATCACTCCACTAAAAATGGAATAGACAGCGAACTTTAGACTCCAAGAAATATCCAGCGTGATAACTCGGGATATATCCTCATCTTTATCGGAAAAGAAAACGCAGTATGAAAGTGTGTTGGATCTAGAACACGTGGCAAATCAACACACACACACACACAACTTGAAAGTTCCATAACTGCTGACGCCACTTTTACCGTTACGCATTGTAAATCGTGAAACGAGATAACAGGCTTATCTAAGCAGTGCAATGTCCACATTTCACACCTTCAAATCCTTTCTCTCCGAGTTTCACAATCTTGTTAAGGAAGGTGGACGGACCTTCTTGTTTTTCTTCACCTCTGTCTTTTCTTCACCTCTCTTAATGGAAGAATCATCTACAAGAATCAAATGAGGTCTTCTTCAAGACTGAAGTAACCTTAATATTGAGAATTCTGACCCAGTAATATAAACACTGTTGATAATCTGAATAGGTTTTATCGGTGTTACCCATACATTGAGTCTTGCTACAAATTTTTCTCTAGAAAGTGAGATCGATAAGTGTATATTGGTTTACAGTAAATAAGGTTGTAACACGTCGATTAAGTGTTGTTACCAACACAAAACAGACCTGATAAACAAAGGAAACGTTGCGATAAATGATATAAATAAATCTAGTTGGCAGTCGTAAGTGATAATGTGTTAGATCTAAACACTGATCACAGTTGAAATTCGAACTTCAAAATTTCAAAGTAAAAATATAAATTCATAAACAACTGAATTTTGTTTTGGAGTTTATAATTTTTTAAACATTATACAAAATGATTATTATAAAATTCGCTTAATCTTACTATAGTAATTTACCTGCCAATTTATGTATGGAATGTGTCAATTTTTTTTCCAAATAGTTTATGAAGTGTAAACTAATGAGAATAAATGGCTCAAAATTTTAAAAGAAATAACCATTTTTCAGGATGCAGAATTTTTGAGGAATATAAAATGGAAATTTAATCTTTTATGTAAAATAAATATAGAATGCAATCTTATTTAAAAAAATTTCCACCCCAAGACTTTACGTTTGGAAACCCCCTTTCTCTTTTATTAGACTACCTATTGAGAGATAAATAACTACATTAAATTTTCTTTCATATTAAACTACAACGATATTCATTTATAACGAACTGTTGAGAATCGATTACTTGAATCGTAATCGTTATGTTTCTTTTTACAAATAGAAAACTGTAAGTGGCAACTCAGTAAGGGAAAATAAAGAATTCGAAAAACGAAAGTTGGTTGTGGTTTTATTATAGCTAAGATTTGAACTTATTTTTGCCATAAATAGAAATGCTATTTTCATCTATTATATTTATATGAGATATTTATAATGAGATCTCGTTCGTAATACGAAATACAAACAATCAGTTGATAAATATTCAACTCATAAAATAAAAGTTTAAAAAATAATCTGCATAATAATAGTTTTCTAAAGAAAGATACAGCATATTTCAAAAAAAAAGAAAGAAAGGAGACGATTTTTATGTATTGTTTAATATACCAACACTAAATCAATTTTGTTTCGCATTGGCTTTATGTAAAAGATCATGTACCGAATAATCAGACATACTATCAGCAACATCGTTTACAGATTCTGGATATAATGGGTAAGAATCAAGCGAGCAGTATTCAGCATTCAGCGCATGTTCTGAACTGAAAAGAAAAGCCACTGCAAGGAATAAGTTCTATGGAATATAGAATATGTTGTGCTTTTTAATTAGTTGCATTTCCCCGTTTTCGTCGACCATCCGTCTATTTCTGTTGAGGAACAAAAACCTCGAAATACCAGTTCCTATATGTTACATTCTGCCGAAAGCATTTCTCAACCGGTTCCAGTTAATTGTTGATGATCACCTGAGCTTTCTGTGTTCTTTATGTGTTCTGCCAAACATGCAAATTGCTTGATTTAATTAATAGGTATTCCGTCTACAGCATGTGCAGAGAGCGACCTTTCTTTGACCTTTCGAAAGCAGTTTGAGGTGAAAACCCCTTCCTCTTTTTCACCCTTCGAATTAAAAAAAAAATGAAAAGAGTTTCAACAAAATAAAAGAGCTGGCTGATTCATGGTATTCGGGGGTGGTTTTTGAATAAAGGGTTAAAAATGAAAATAGAAAAATTTTAAAGAGAGGTCATATAAAAAAGTGACTGCCAGCCTGTTTCGCAGGGTTCCTGCGCTGGATCGGGAAAAAGGAAAGGGTTACGGTCGACCTCTGAGTGTCATTGAGCTTTTGGGAAGTTACTCTGACCTTAAAATGACATTGAAATTCAACTAGATGTTGTGTAATTGGAATTTCAATCAAAAGAACGCAATATAATGGATTATTTAACACTGAAATGATATTAATGCATTAAAAAATTGTATGTAAATTAATTCAAAAGCAAGATTTAACCTGGAGTGCAAAAGTATAGAATAAAAATAACTACAATATAATACAATTACTAAACGTCTCAAATTCTCTATGTGGTTTGAAAAAAGTTATTAAAATATTATCTAAGTTCCAGATAACTTTGTTTCATGAATAAAATAATTATGATGAATTCAAGTGGGATTCCTTACCAAATTTATTGAATCGTAGATAAGAGTCATTCGGAAATCTCGTAAAGATAAATCAACTGCCGTAATGAGTAAGCACGGAATGGAATAAAGATGTCCCTAAGCAATAGTTTGAGTTGTGCAGAGTAGATAGAAGTATTAGGGTATTATTAATTAAGTAGTGGTAAAGCAGGATGAGAAAAATACTATGTTATAAACACATTTCTATTTCACATATAACAAAAACAATGAGTATTTGATCCCATACCCTCTTCAATCATTCTACATCTTGAATATGTTAAAGGCAATGTAGGATACACTAATATTCTATAGAATACCTCGGCACTTCATAAAATGCCAATCGTTTTTGTTTATTTTTGTTATTGTTTATGGCACTTGTTATGGACAAATCCCACTGATACATCAGCAGATTTTAAACTAAAGGTATGCGTCTCTTGTTTCCAGTAGTGACTACTAGGGCCAAGAATACGACTTTAGTTAGACACTCATCACAGTCACTTACCGTTTAATAGGGGGGCACAGTCACGAATCCCACAGATAGCACACAGAAGAACAACTATGGCCGAACAAGGACTCCCAGAATAAGAAGACACGCTACCTCTGTGCCAGAAAGCTGGCATCCTTTGTTGTTGTTGTTGTTGTTAAAACATGGAAAATGAAAATTTTTATACACTTTCTTTAGGTATTGCATATTATATTTAAGCATTCTGAACTATAACAAATGTAATTTAAGCTAAATATGAAAAAAAAAAGGTCTTGATAACGCAATTATTTTATGCAGTTATTTAGCTTAGAAACAAAGTGCACAAAATATTGTTTACCTCATCTTTACTAGCATGGTCATAGAAAGCATGCATTGAATTACTGGCTTCCTTTAAGAATGCGTGCATTTTTAAAGGAACGATAGGCACTACGGCAAATAGTTGAAACAGAAATCCTTTCAATAAGTATGCCATTACTATGTTGTTTTAATTAATTTTTTTTTGAAAAAATATTCTTTTTTTTTGCATTAAAGATGAATTTTATATTTAAGTGGTTAACATTTGACATTCTATAAAAAATGTTTAAAAACTATTTTAAATATTTTAACGTTTTATACATTTTTAGTCTATTTTTGTCATTCTACAGAATGCCGACATTTTTATATTGAAGATAAAACAAATCTAAAAGATATAAAGAAAAAAAACACAGAAGAACACCAATTACTCCATTTAAGTGAGATGAAATCCTATCCATATATCAAATTCTAGAAAATAGGATAATTGGCTCAAAAAGAATGTTTTCTAAAAGAAAAAAAAATGAAATTTCGCTATGATCTGTTATTTAATGACTATTATGAAACACGATTATGTGATTTTGCATGGTTATATACAGTATTAAAATATCATTGTTTGAACATATCAAAATCAGTTGTTTCACTGATTTATTCTCTCGATACGATTTTGTTTGCGTTTTTCTTTCTTTATTCCCTGCGCCTCACAGTGATCCGAATATATAGAATTGTACCTGTGTTACAAACGTTTTCCCAAACATTTTAATAATGTATCTCTTCCAACATTCTTAGAAATGGATTAATTGTTCAAAATTATACCGATGTACTCATATTCTAAGATAACTAAATTTTAAAATTATCACAAAATTTAACAACATATGTAAATAAATTAATTTCCATTAAATAAATTAACACTTTTTCTTCTTTTTGACTCGTACTCGTGATATAATTTTTGAAGGAAAATTGATAGAAATGCGTATAACCGAAGAAAAATGTAAAATCAAAAGAAAAAAAATTTCAAGCTAAGATAGTGAAAGTCATCCTGCTGATGATGCTGTCTTTTGTTGAACCGCACCTTCTCTGATACTATTGTCTGTAAATGTCGCAGATATTCTTCAAGGACATAACTGCAATTGACCTGAAAATATGCATTACTCGTAATTATAAAAGCTGTCTCCACAATTGTTCCAAACTTTAAGTTAAAAATAAGATTTTTAAAAATAAAATATTAAAAGAAAGCTAAAAGCAATCTTTGTCGTGGTTTAGTTAAAAAGAGCAAGGTGTCTTTTTTTATGGTAATTATAATGCACCTTTAAAAAGAATAAATTACAAAATATTATTTCATTTTTCTTTTTTCAAAAGAATAAAAAGAACAAACGATATTTCCATAAAAAAATAAAGTGTTTTGTTTTGAAGAACAATGAAATTAATTCACTCACATAATGCTTGTCGGATATATCGCCTCAATTTAATTGTGTATTTCAACATGACGTCTTGGCATTGTAAAGCAATGTACTATTATACGACCTGCGCAGTTGGATTTATCATTTGAATTAGCTTTATTAAACAACACAAATGATAAATAACGCAATATGGTCAAACATATATTTATCTTTGGTATAAGAGGTGAGTTTTAAGTTGTAAATTGTTTTAAATAGGAAAAGGCGCATTAGAAAATTAAACATTTAATTAATATTAAAGATGAGAACATTTCTAGTGCGTTATCGAATACAAGTAGCGAATTCCATCATAACAAAACTGCTGTTGCCACTCAGCATCAATAAATACAGGAGTAATAAAAGTACAGTTAAACGAGAACCTTACATTGACTTAACATATATACAAATCCAATTTCAAAAATATTTTTCACCGGATTCTTTATAGTATATAGATTCATCAGGTTGATTTTTTTTTAATTTACAATTTTCTTCTTTATTTGTTTATTTACTTCGTATGATAGCAGAGAACAACATCATAGTGAAAATTTACACATCTGTGGTTTTGAGAAGCTCTATTAAAATAAAATAGTTTTGATAGGTGTGAGATTAGAGAAGTTACCTTAAAAGTATACGTACCAAGATATATTTTATGATGGCCGCAATGATGTCGATAATCTCCAATATAGCTTATGATTAAGCATGCTGTAAAGACAAAAAATAAAATAAATAAATAAAAGACAAAAGAATTCAAAAATTTCATTTTTTAAAGCGAGGAAAAACAAAACAAAGGAGATGAACAATTTACAGAACAATTACGCTTACAATCCACCTACAAATAAAATGTCTGTTTTTAAAAATATATTTACAGCCAAAATAAGTTTAAAATATAGAAATAAAAATTTCATTCTAATGTGCATAGATTTAATATGAAAGTTAGTTTTTTTCTTGTAATTTCTTTAAACGCATATCTTACAAAAACGAAAATATATCTTCCTGATTATGATAGAATAAATCTCTCTCTCTCAAAAAAAAAAAAGGATGAGAATAAAAGTGCAACATTTATATCTGATATTTTCAATATATGTCGACATTATCTGCTAGAAAAATTTTAAGCACCTGTTCGGTCCAAATAAAAACCATTAATTAATGACATCTTATCTTTGTCGAAACTTCTGAACTTCTGAGAAGTCCTTCGAGCAAATTTCGAAACCATATGATCCGGTTTTTAAACCTGTTTTCAGTCCATCATGTACGATTGAAAATCTGATTATTAGTATATTACTAGTCTTCAGGTCTTGTTTTTTTTTTTTTTTTTTTTTTTTTTTTTTTTTTTTTTGCAAAATAGCCTGGTATTACACACATGTTGTATTTATTACACACGTAAGTGGATAGAAGAATTTTTTTGAACGTATCGCTAGCAGTTCCATGTTATTTCTTGGAATTGCCACCTTGTGTGATTAAAATATTGCTTTTTTTCAAGAAGTAAACAACTTTTCTCTTCTTTTCAACTTAAACGTCTTATTAAGAAATAAAGGAAGCTTTTATAAAAGTACGAGAAATTTCCAAAAATAATTTACTTATTAAAGAAGATTCTTTATACTATGAATAGAATTCAGATCAAATACTAGAAATTATGGAATCGTAAAATTATTAATAGTCAGCGCATCAATTAATAATAAAGTAAAATAAATATTATATATTAAAAATAAAAGTAAAGTCTTCATAAAATATTTAAAGTAAATGCTATATGTGTGCATGGCTATTTTTAAAAATAAATTTCGCATTAATAAAAAATAAATCGTTTGGAAAATTCATCGATTGTAGAAAGGGCAGACGATTTTAATTATTTCCCGAAGTAAAAATAGAAATTGAAGTTTTTATGATATAGCAGTAAAACTGCAATTTTTAAGAGAATTAATGCTTAGAATTTCAAGCATTTTCGAAACCTTTTACGATAAATGATCTACAAATAAATTTGCTTGAGTGCTTTGTTAAATAATTGCTTGTACTTTAAATAAAACTTTTTTATATGATACAATAAACTTTTCAAGACCTATTGGGCCTAATTTTTTTCCCTATATCCTATAAAAAAAGGCAACCATAATTGGTGAGTAGTTTACATTTTCAAGAAAATTGTCAAGTTTAAATAAAATTAACTTAACACCTAAAATTGAAGTTTCTTAGATTAATGTATTCAAGAAACAAATCTGACGGATATTAACACTGCTCTAAAAGAATTCATGAAATCAAAAACCTCTTAATCACTTGTTATCTTACATTTTGATGAATAATTCAATGAGACATGTCGTATTTCAGTATAAGTAAAAAATAAGTAAAATTCTAATAAGAATGTTCTACAAGGAAATTCTGATGAACGATGCACGGTTAAATCTAGATGAGATGTATTAGTTTCAAATTTCAGATGGGAAAATATATTCTAATTGTATTATCTTATCTAAAAAATAATAATAATGAAAATAAAGAATGAGATTCCTTGTTCTTGTTCCGCATAATTCGTTGTTAGTAGCAAACTAAAAGCAAAACCACGGACAAGCAACAAATGTAGTTATAATAAACAACACACGACCTACAACGCTGATGTGAACGTTATCATCATTAAACGAACGATTGACCAAATGATCGCCATTTATACAAAGAGCAAGAAAAATAAAACTGTTTATCATTCGGTTGAAAATAAATGCCAGTTTCTCGTTAATTAGGAAATAGACTAGTAATGATTAAATTGTGACATAGTCTTTGTTGATAAAATAAGTAGATTTCTGATTTCATCTGCTTTTGATTACGTAGATATTCCAGAACAGTGGATAAGAATCAATAATTTTATTTCCTATTCTTTCCATTTTTTCCTTCCTCCTTCTCGGATCTATTTTATTTTATTGCATTTAAGGCATATATATTTTAATTATTTTGGATAGTTAATTCATTTTATTGAATTGTAACAGTTTTTGAAATTACCAATTTATTTGGTAGCATAATCAAATAAAAATTAAACTCGGTAAAACCATGACAGCAATCCGGTATTTAAGTTGGAAGTCAAATAACGTATTTTTTAAAAAAAAGAAAGAAAGAAACCATGATTCCAGTTGCAAATAAGATACGAAGTTTCTGGGTTATGAAAAAATTCATGAACGATATTGGCTAATAACGACAACAGAACTAATAATAATTATAAAAAGAATCCGAATAATAGTGAAGAGTTTTAATTTTAGTTCTTTAAGAATTATAAACAAATCTAGCAAAGGTTTGAAACAATAAATTCCTGCAAAGTTGCTACATAAATATTGAGACAGAATAAATAAGCTAATTTTATTTTGTATTACATTATATGAAAAGATGATCGAATGATTAATATTATATGGTAGTAATAGATCAAAATATGGTTCGAAATTTTTTTTTTGGTGTGTGGCTATATAAATGTAACGTAATCCATATTTATTTTGATTGGAAGTAGACTGCAGAGTCGCAGCCGAAATCATGAAAAATACACAAGTTGAATTTTCAATTTCGTTTTTATTCTATCTGGAGAGGCAGCGCAGTACATCAGAAGGTTTACAAGGCGTAATAAAGAGGGCATAAAAGGAATAAAACATTAATTTCTTGTCATATATACTATGATATTCTCATAAATCACACACATGTAGATTTCCAAGAAAAATTCTTATACGTATTGACCTTATGTTGAACTTCGGAATCCTTTAAAAGAATATAATTACACCAGTGATTTATTATCCATCCACTCGTCATGTGGAGTAATCAATGACGCATAATCTTTATGATACTTCATTTGATTTATTAAATAGGAAAAGTGAAAGGGATCAGGAAAAAATAGAACATTTTTAGAATGAAGTTACTATAGGCTAAAGTAAGACAAAACCTAGTAAATTAATTACAAGTAAAATAAGAGTTTAAAATATCATTACATATACATGTGTATGTGCACGAATTTCATCTAAATTTTTTACAAACTCATTTTGTATTCAAAGGAAAATACTTCGATATTTATGCTTAATGTAATGTGAATAATAAATAAAAGTGGACCGAAATAAATGTACAGGAAAAATATCTTTCTTCTTTTACTTTACTTTTTTTCTTTTTTAAGAGATGTACCTAAACCTACTCTCAGTTCTGTTGCCCTTCCCGTAACCTCTTGCTTGCCTGTGCTTGCTCTATATACTATGCTCCCCCCCCTCTGCAACACTGGGAAATAGAACCTGTTCTCTAGGAAAGAGGCCTGATCAAAGGCAGAAGCAGCCGTCGGCATAAAAAAAAATCATTTTTAATAACAACATGATCAAAACAGAAACTCCGAAGGGTTAAAAACATCTGGCCTTCCCTTTCCTGTCCCCCTCTAGGCGGAGGGGAAAAGTTGCAAAGGTTAGAAGGGAGAAGATGCCCTTCTTTGACCTTCAAAACCATGCCTACAGCTCCAGCATATTTCGTGATTTCCAGAATGTTGATATTCATGAGGTTAAAAGACCAAAAAATGATTTGAAGCTCATTAATCCACATATCCATTACTTTGAAAACAATGCAAGTAACCTAAGTCCGAAAATTATAATTTATTATGCTTACATTTTTAAAAAGAAGCAAAAAAATTTAGAATACATGAAAACATGACTGCTGAACTATTATTAATTTCTAGTATATTTTTTATAAGAACATGTGTTTCTGATAACTTTTAAATGGTTTTTGGAATGTTATTGATATTATTTCATAACAGAATCCTCTGAATTTTAGCAGTAATTTTATATTTACATAATTTTTATTTCTTATTGTCCAAGTCTTTAAACTTCGTTTTAGCTCCAAAGATGAGTTGGAATAAAATTTCTACAATCTAATGTAATGAATTTATCACTATGTAAAGGAAGACTGAATATTTTTTTAAAAAAAAGATTTACTAAATTTTTAAGCTTTATATTAATTTATTCGAATATTAATTTGAAACATAATTCCTGCAGCAATTTTAGTTTTCAGTTTTTTTCAATAACTCTTCAGAACAAATTTATTTATCAATGCTATGTTCGAATATTTTCCCTAATTCAAAAGCATTTGCGAATTAAAAAAAACAAACGTTCTTAACTTTATTTTGGTCGCTGTTTCATTTAATTTATAGAACACTTAATATTTATTCTGTACTTTAACCTTATTCAAAAATACTATTTCAAATATCACCTTATCTTATTATCACATAGTAATGACAATAAGTGCTGCACTTGAAGAAGAAATCGAGATCATATTAAGAATTTCAATTTAAAAGTGTTTCTAGTTCAATAGATAAATATTAATTAAATTACAAAACAACGAATCGATAATGAATAAACCAATTGTTATAATTCCAAATATATATATATATATATATATATATTAATGTAAATGCAATTAAATTTGTTTTATGTATTTCAAATATTTTTCTAGTCTTGTATAATTTTTAGCTCCATTTCCAAAGGCATGGCAACAGTTTCTTTGAATTACCGCAATTACGGAAAAGGACTGTTTTAACTCATTAAAGATATATACATTCTAAATGAACTCTCCCTCCCAAGCATCGACTAAAACAGTCTTCTAAAGATTCCGTCTATCCATTCCGGCAACAGAACCGCCCTTTCGAACAGTTCTACACGAGCAGTTCCCTGCCAGGGTATCGATCAGAACATTTCCCATGCATATGCAGTTCTAAAGTGCGGAAATTCAGCTGTGGTTATTTAAAGTATCCGAGCCGCAGCAGAATTCAAATTAATTCAGGACGTGAGAAATGAAGTGCGTTCGTTCTTACTAGAAAGTATGAAATTCTGGCAGACGATAAAAGACCATTCAGCGCGGAGGAAAATTTCGAATTCGAAACTTCGCTATTATGACTGTAATTAATCTATCGAATTCAGAAATGCGTAGGTGTCTTAATTTAACAGAAAGAGGTCAAACGAAAATATTAATAATTTGTTGGCTTTAATATATTTGAGTCTATAAAATTATTAACAAAAAAACTTCTACCCAGCAACTTAACTTAACTTTTAAAAATTCAATAGACGATAGTTAATTTAAATTATTTGAATCTATGAAGTCAGTTTATAGAACAAAAGCTGTGATTAGATATTTGAAACGTTAACTGCGGAAATATGAGAAATAATGAAATGATACTAAGCCAGCAAAAAAATATTTTTACAGCTCTGTGTACTGACACATAATAAATATTAATATATTATAAAATAATATCATTTAATAAATTATTGTTTTAAACTTTATTAACCTTTGAATACATTCTTAGTGAAATAAGAAATAAGGATAATAGTTTTGATATAAATAAGCTTTTTTTTCTCTGATTTAGGAGCAGCAATTCGACTTTCAAAATAGTAACATATCGAAGAAAGAAGCACAAACTGAATTTCCGATAATTTAGAAAGGTGCCCAATTTTCGAAAAAAAGTCAGCAAAAATATTTTTATATTTGTTTTTAAAACAAAACATAGCTTACTTTTACAATTCAAAACAATTATTATCATATGGGAAAACGTGTACTGAAATGTTACCCGAAAGTAGTCGTTTTCGAATAAATCATATATGGATTAAAAGGAATTTTTCAGTTAATATTTTTTAAATCTCGGCTTAATCAACGTGAAATGCACCATGAATTGTTGATTCTTTTATTTCCAAAGATAGCTTTCTAAAACCATCCAAATTTTAACAAAATTCTGTGAGTAAATATCGTAATCTTTAATTTTGTATAGCAAACTTGTATTTTCTTTAGTAAACACAGAATTGCACTGCGCCATCTATTGAGAGAAACTACATCATTGATTAAATGTGTTTATTTGCCTAAGCTAAAGACTAAAGAAAGTTATTGTCATGATTTCAAGATTAGCATTATCACTCTTAAAATTTTTTCTCAAATTGCATCATGCTCTTGCCGAAATAAATAAATAATAATAATAATTTTCTTCACTTCTCTTTAGCCAGATTTGGTTTGTTTGGCAACTCACAATACTAAATACCTCCTCCCTGCCCCTAGGAATGCTTGCATACAAGGAACGGTATTCTGTCGGGTAAACAAAATGCCCGCTGCTGACCCTTCCAAGATAAGGGGTCAAGGTTAAAGTAGGGGCCAGCAGTCAGACTTGGGCGGGGTGAATGAATCCTCAGGGAGAGTTATTTAAAAATAGCTCCTCTAACTGATTAAGTTCCTCAGAAGTTAGCACATAACATTATCAGCGTCATTCTCTCACGGAGCAGACGCTTGTCTCTACTGCTGCAAGGAAAGCTAACGAAACTCGGCAGAGAAAATAGAAAAAAAGGACGTGGCGCTAATGTTCTCAGAATTATTGATGTAATCAGTGTAACTTCCGTTCTTTAAGACATTACTTTTTTCGAAATTGACTTGTTATGTTTCGTCATTTGACATATATTTATTTTATTTTTTCATTTGACATATATTCTTTTTTTCTTTCAGTTTAATAATACGCTGATAAGTAAATATACTTAGCTTTAAATGAATTGCTAAGTCATTTTATTTCTAAATAATATATTTAAGATATGCTCATTAAAAATTTATTCTTATCCAGTACCTATTAATGCAATGGTTCTCTCAGTACCAGTTCCACTGATTCTTTAATGATAAAATGGAAGGCGAAACATGAACATTATAAGCGCTTTACTATGGACATTATAAGTTCCCACGTAGTTCTAACAAATGCAGATCAACCATTTAAATTGTAAACTATGCTACGAGGTAATTCTGAGTGTAAAAACAAAAGCTTTCGATTTCATACAAGCTCAGAACATTTACGCTATTTTGTCGTATTTAGGGTTAGGTAAACCTTACTACCTATATTGCTTTGTTGTATTCATATAGTATGTCATATTATTACACTCAGTAATATTGAATTAAACGAAGTTATAATCACCATTTTTTTATATTTTCCACTTCAATTACCTTGTTTTTTTAGGTTCTTCCTGGTAAAACGTTAAGAAGAATATAAAAAAATTAAAACATTTTGCCGCGTTAGTGATTTTTTTTACTGTAATTTTATGAATTCTTTCAGAATTCGAATGCATCTTCGTCTGTATTCTTGTTCGTGATTAATATTAGTGTTCGTGCTTGCTTATGAAAATGAATGGTTGTAAACCTAACGAGGTTTGTTATCCAACCCGACTTAAATAGAAAAATATATGCAGTTTAATTATAAATAAAATGACTGACATCAAATTAAATTTACTGAATCTTTCACAGAACTAAATAAAATAAGCATCATGTCGCAGATACTTTAAGAAACATGAATTTAATGAACTCCATGGAGTGAAAACAAATAATGGTATTCGTTTGGAAATGCAATAAAATAAATTTCGTTCCATGAATTAGGATATATTATTTTTAAATAATTTACAATTTCATTCCGAAAATCGAAAGAATTTATTTTTAACAGAAAGGTTTAAAAATACCAACATACAAATCAATTAAGAATGTGTATATTGTGTATCAATATTTTGCTTATATTATCACATATACCTTTGAATATCTGAATATTAGCATGATACAGTCACACAATTTCATTTATATGTTCAGTAGTATTCCGTTTGCATACATTGACGGGGTGGAATAAAGTTCCATTGGTATCTATCCACTATACTACTCTGAATTGGAAAGGACCACTGAACTCCAAGAGAAAAAAATGCATCAATCGACTCCCCCCTCCCTTTTTCCCAGCTTTTGCCTATTTTTGAAGGAACCAGACGACCCTTCTCTCAGGGAGGAAGGTCCTCAATGGATCCCATCACAAATCCACCTCCTCTTCCTGCCCAGATGGAAGGGGGAGGATAGAGAAAACGTTTGCACTCCCCTCAGAAAGAATGAAAGTGAGTCGGTGCAAAAAAGGAGGGTGGGGTGGAGGGAGGTGAATGCAAAGTAGAGAGACAGGGGTCGAGCGAATGTGGGGTGAGACTGGGGAAGTGTTTTTCTTGCTTCAATTTATTCACCATGTCCCCATTTTCATCCGGGAAAAAGAGGTTGATAAAAAAAAAGTTAAAAAGAACCAAACAATAAAAAAGTCATCTGGAGGGAAGTAGCATAACAGCAGCGGAGGAAAAGACGAAAAAAAAAGTTAAAAAAGAACAAAACTAAAAGGATGGTGGAACTACAGCAGGAGGCAAAATATGGAAAAAGGTCACGTCAGGTGCGATGGAAGGTTCCTTTTTTTGTATCTATTTTCTTTTTGTGTTTGGTAGGGTTTTTTTTTATTGTCATTTGTTTGCTCCAGAAAATGCTGTAGTCTAGGAAGTGCAATCCAGGGCTGGATTGCCCAATGATGATCGGATCATTGTCAAAAAAAGATGAGCGTGTTTCGAGGAGTGATGAAATGGTGGCACTGCGATTCATTATTATCAAAGGAATAGTATTTTCTTGCGAAAAGCAGTGAGATAATATTCAGCTTTGGTACTTTTCTAAATCCGTACTGATGTACTTTCAATTTCTAATAGAAGAATGTTACCATGTACTGGTCAATGTGCAGAAATGTCAAGATCTGAAAGACAGCAGCAATATCGATAATGGAAGAATGTTATCATGTACTCGTCAATGTGCAGAAATGTCAAGATCTAAAAGACAGCAGCAGTATCGATAATAGAAGAATGTTATCATGTACTCGTCAATGAGCAGAAATGTCAAGATCTGAAAGACAGCAGCAGTATTGATAATAGAAGAATGTTACCATGTACTCGTCAATGCGCAGAAATGTGAAGATCTGAAAGACAGCAGCAGTATTGATAATAAAAGAATGTTATCATGTACTTATTAATGTGCAGAAATGTCAAGATCTAACAGATGGTAGCAGTATTTATTATAGAAGAATGTTATCATGTACTTGTCAATGTGCAGAAATATCAGGAACTAATAGACAACAGCAGCATTGATAATGTGACGTAGACTTCAGGAAAATAGGTATAGATTAAAATATGATAAAAGCTCAGACTGGAACTTTTATTTAAATCCTACAAATCTTAATGAAAAATTATGACATCAGAAATACTAATAGGAATACTATTTTTTTCAACTTCATCTAATTATTTTTTAAAAATTTTATATGTATAAAAATATGTAAGGGTCTTTTTTTTTTTTTTTTTTTTGTAAATAGGATTAATTTAAAATTTCTAATTCTTCAGTATAAAATGGCTTTTTAAGAAAAAAAAACGCAATGTTGTTTTATTAAAAATATATCGATTTTCTTTCATCTTTTATCATGGGAGAACATGATATTGTTTTGAATATGATGTTTTGTGGTGTCAACGAAAAAACGTAAGCAAAAAATATTCTTTTTGTTATTGGTAGATAGCGAATCTCTCGACTGGTGACATTAGAGGTTTGTTTTGCCAGTATTGTTTGAAATATTTAATTAAAATAATTATCAATTGCTTTTTGTTTGTCGTTTCTATGAAATGACGCCATCTTCCAAGTTGTTTACGATTTCTTACTATTAAATAATTAATAAATCAGAAGATTATCGTTTGGAATTTTGAGGGGGGGGGGAATTCTCTTTCTTAATTATCACACTTTTGTATAACGCAACTTTTGTTTATTCTTAAAGGATATTATAAGCGCATTCTTACAAATGTATTTCATAAAATACTGTAAATATTAGAATATAATTTTAATATCAGTCTGCATTACGTTCATTGGATTTTACCACATATACAACAACTTCCAGTAATAATGAACTTTTCATCGAAATTACTGGTTTTATTAATCTTAAAATCGGTCGAGTTCCAAAATTTTGTTTGTTAGCTAGAAAAATTGAAAATGAAAGTTTAAAAAATTATCATTAGAGAGAGGGGGGTTAGTGATTGTTTCAAACCGGTTTAAATTGGTTAATGACTTAAATTAATTAAAGCAAATAATCACTTAATAATGTTCTCACATGATAACTTGAAATTTGAGATCGATTTCAATTTTTAATCTCTATTTATTTATTCCTTGATTTCCGAGCGTTTTCATTGAAGCTGAATTTTCGTGACAAATATTTACTTCACGATATAATTGGACTTTAAAAAAGGAGCTTTTTCGTGTTTCTAAGAGACAGCTTCAAAAATATACAAAAAAAAAAGCAATATGTAACAATGTATTTTTTTCAAAGCAATATTCTAAATTACTTTAAACATAGTCGTTGCAGTTTTCCTGTATGGATTTTTAAATCGATAATGCCGGTTTTAAGGAAAAAATTACCTGTAATCACGGAAGAAGTGGAATGTAGAAATATATAATTGCGTGTTTGTTGGAAAATTGAAATGAATGCAAGATGGTTTCCGCTCTTTCTTCAAATATTCATTTCTTTTTAATAGAGCACAGACAAACAAATCTAGTTGCATGTTCTTAATAAACCAATTTTATTAAATGAAGTTTAAACTGCTAGTATAGCTTTCACAAGAACGATATTTCAAAATAAGATTTCCAAATGTTAGAAATAATTCAATCATTTTCTTTCTTCGTTTCTTAAGTTGTTTAAAAATTACTGTGATTTGCTCAAAATGTCAAACAAAGTAATCTCCATTAAAGTTTTTCCAACGAATTCGATAAAGAAAAGCTTCTTTTGAAATTAGTAGTAATTGTTTTAACCAACAGCAATTTCCTTATATATATGATTGATTAAAATCATTATTAGTAATATTCTTAGCCAACAGCAATTTCCTTATATATATGATTGATTAAAATCATTAATTTACAGTTAAAAACGATTATAATTTACTGGCATAATAGTCATTTGATAAATGAAATTGTGCATCACGTTATCTTGTGCTCTGATATTCATTTTATTTCCTGTTCTAAGATGAGCTCCATTGAACGCAACGAAGTTCAATGGAGCTTTAGGCTTAATATGATTTTTTTTTTTTGCCTTACTTAAATGAATATTTTTGACTTAACAAAAGTAAATGGTACTTCAGGAATTATTTTTACCATTTTCTCATCATATTTGGCTTTAAAAAACTAAGATAAAAGCTACATTATTGTTTACTTTCTAAATCTGATACCTGATATATCTTGGCCTTTACATCACTGAAGAAGCTGAATTTAAAAATAAATTAACAAGGTGTCGCATCATTTAAGTACTATTTGACTCAATTTTCCAAAATATACCTTTTTGTCTCCCCCTGAGTTCGAAAAAGATTTTTTGGAAAATGTCTATTTGTCTGAGAAAAAGATAGTTGAAATCTGGCATACAGGTCTTTACTCTACATTTACAGATTTCTATCAAATTTTGAGTAAAATCAATTCAGAAGAAGTCCATCTGCCCAACTGTTCGAATATAATTTAACACGATACAATAATTCAAAACGAAAAGAGATAGATGCAGAAGATTCGGATCTAAGATTTAATATCTATACTGTGGACATCTGTCAAATTTTGAGCGAAATCCAACAACGAGAGGATTGTCGGACTAAAAGGCGCATTAAAAAAAATTAACATTTAATTAATATTAAAGATGAGAACATTTCTCTTGCGTTATCGAATACAAGTAGCGAACTCCATCATAACAAAACTGCTGTTGCCACTCAGCATCAATAAATGCAGGAATAATAAAATTACGAATAAACGAGAACCTTACAGATAATTCAGAAACACAATGATTTAAACATATCAATTTTGGTAGGAGATTTTATACTACTAGTCCAGTTTTATGTCAAATATTTGTTTCATCCGGTGGAGAAAAAATATCTAAAACACGCATTTGATTTTTAGATATTGTTAATGCAGACAAGGAATTAATCACCAAGGCTAACAAAAAAAATCACTAAAAATGCAAAATTACGCCATAACTATTGCTCGCCAACATCATATAAAACACTCTTTATGTTCTTTACAGGTATAATGTTATTTAATAAATATTATCTCCTTCAATTAAATATAAAATTTATTCAAGGATTTTTTTAATCATATTTTCTATTTATTTGGTATAAATAAAGTAATATTATTTAATATTTATAAATTTTACCTACTGACGAAACTGGTAACAGTCCAGTTATCTCTTGAGGAAGAAAGTGGATTTTATCTATAAAAAATAATCAATTAGATTTCCTCCTATATTTTAAAAGCTCTTTTTGCGCTGCATATGAAGCGTAGATGAACAATACAAAGAGTTCACAGCTTTCATGCTCGTTCCGAGCAGATAGAGGATTAGCGATTAAGGTCATTGGTATAATGCTCTGAGTCGCTCATTGGGTCGTTTTGATGTAACCTCCTCATCCCACGTTCTGAGAAGCTCGAAAAACGAGTTTTGTCTCGTACCATCTCGATGCTGCAGTAATAATAATAATAATACCACACACAGAAAACAAAACAAAAAAGAAGAAGAAAATGGCATCCAGAAAACAATAGATGTTCTAATGACGAACCCATCTCTTTTTTTTTCTGTTTTCCTACTGCAGCCGTTTGATTGTTGTTCGTTAACAAACAGGAACTAGCGAGCTGTGGATTTATGGCCGAGTGCTGCCATCAGCAGGTTGCTAAATAACAATAATAAAATAATGGAAGGAAAGGAATACATTAAATGGAAGAAAAAGAAAATGGGGCCGAAGCAGACGAGTGGTTCTTCGCGAAGAGGTTTAGTCACGCTATCTGAGTGGCTCTCTGACCTTAACCGCTGAATTGTAGTGGAAAACTGCCATTTTTTTTATTTTTATTCTTTCCATTTCTTTTTCTCTTTTTATTTTTGTCTTCCAGCACACCAGGAACGTGTACTGTTTCTGCTTTCTTTCTTTCCTCCTCCTGTGGTTGCCTGTCTGCTCGGCAGACAGAGGAATAGTCATGTTACTCCTCTTCCTAGAAAACATGTAACAAGATCTGATGGTTAAACCGTAGTAACGGGCTTGAAATATTTTTTTATTTATCTTATACGTGAGATGTGGAACAAAGCGTTCAAAGAATTTCTTGGACAGATACTTCACACATCAATGAAATACTTCTTTCGCTTTTAACCACGTTTCGATTATTTAACCAGATATCTAACATTTATTGTAGACATAAATTCTATTTATACCTATTGTTACTACTATTTATTCTATTAATGTTAATTTAATTTATTGCAGCTACTTTTGTGTATACTACTACTGATATAAAAAATATCTAATCAAAACTAATCTAAGAAATTCAAACCAAAGAATGATACATTACGGTAAATAGTGAAAATAATATAACTAAACATTATATCGATAGATTTTTATTACAAAATAATTAAATGTTAATTACATTCGAACCTGATAATTCAAGATAGGAGATTTATAGAAAAGAGGAATTAATAACAAATTAATTATTTCTTATGTTTGATTTTTTGATTTCCTGTCATTTTTTTTTCTTTTTTGTTAAAGCATCTGTAAAGTGATGTGAAAAAATACATGTTAAAATAAAATTGTCTGCTCGTTTTTTAAAAATAAATTGTTTTCATTGCTTAGAAGACTATTAAAAAACTGAATCTTTAACACAATGAGATTCTTTAGTAAATTAAAATTCATTAATTAAATTACAGATGCAATAAAGGTATAAACCAATTTAGAATATTCTGCAGATGAAGAATTCCCAAATATTTTCTTCTTATCAATTTTGTAATAGTAATTGAGAACTCTGTTCTATTCCTTTCTTAATTCTGTATTACTCTGAAGTCTGATAATTTAAATGCTAATGATTTTCTTATCTTTTGTGACACATTATTTCCATACATTTCTATATTTTTTTAAGCAGATTTTACAATTTAAGCAGCATTTTATCGCATTATAATCGTTTGCTGTTTTTTTTTTTTTTTTCAAAATTGGCCTCAAACAAACAGACCTAGTAGCACACAAATATTGTACAATATTTGAAATATTGTTTAATATCATATAATAACGCACAATATTGAACAACATTATGCTACAGGATGTGCTACTTAGGAATATTCTTATTAGATTAAAAAAAATCATTCTAAATTAAATGATTTAATCGAAATCCAAGAGAAGATTCGTAGTAAAAGAAGATTCTGATTTAAATATTCAGGAAAAGAAACGAATTAGGCATGCATAAGATCATTGTTCCATTGATTTAATGGATATTTTTTGTTTACTTATTTAGCCGTTACCAATAAAAAAATATTTTTTGATGTTGATAAAAAAACTCTCCTGAAAACAGATATATAGAACCAACAACAACAAAAAATGACGGGGATAAATGATCTGTTATTAAAAAAGAAATTATATCTCCAGACTCCTTTCATGTCTCCGATAACAAGTTTAGTTGACTTTTGCTGTTAAAAATAGATTTGAAAAATTTCTGAAAAGGATGATAACCTATACTAGTCACTAAAAACCGAGTAACGACCTTTCCTTTTGAAGACCCGTCCTGTGAGTGTTAGGTGTCTGCAGGCTAGCCTAGAAGGCATCCGATACATTGCATCATCTGTGGTTGTGCAGTCTGGCTTTTCCTCAGTAGGGTGGTGGAAAAGGAATTCCCCGCAGTCTTTTCCTCAAACCTGCACTAAATTATCTTTTGCACCAGTTTCTTTGACCACTTCCACAGACTATTTTCAACTTGCAAAGAATTTTTCATTCTTGCTGAAGGCTATTTTTTACCTTCCTATTTACGAAGAATCCCCGTCTCCCCCTCGCCGGGTGAAGCCTAGGGCGAAAGATTATTTATTCTTCTGGCAGTAAAAGTGCTGACCCCAGTATTTACGACTTTTGGACACAGGAGATCCTGCCTCGGCTTTTTGCCCTCCGGTGTGAGTGGACCTCACCTTTAAAAAGGAGGTTAAAGACCTCTACGCCAGAAAATCTTCGCTTTCAAGAAAAATGGCGGTTTCAAGGCTTTTATTTGTTTATTTTTTTAAAACTGTTAGCATTTGATTCGCGATTTTTTTTACATTTTCGGTATCTGATTCGATGCTGTTAGAAAAGTTTGAAGAATGTTTATATGAGAGATATTCAGACGCATTATTCAATGCAGAAAAATAGACTTTAACTTGATTTTAATGAATTTATAAGTAAGTAATACATTCGAGCATAACTTGAGTTTGAATTAAAAAATATTTCATTAAATATCTTCTTTGAAAGCACACATTTTTTAGAACTTTAAATAGCAGATTTTTTAAAATTTTAATAGTTTTCTAATTTTTTATCTTAAAATTCATCGCTTGTGAATTATATTACCAGGCGGCATACATGATGGAATTACTGCTTAGTTTAATCAATATATTTTCAGTAAGAATATACAATTGGGTGAAACTCTGGCACATGAAGAATTCAATAAAAAATTCCATTTTTTTTCGCCCAGCAGTTGATAAATGTTTCTAAAAATAATCGATATTTTATACTATAAACCACTTTCCTATTTAGTATCTGTTTAAGTTTGTATTAAAGTAATTAAGTCTTTATTAGCATCGATAATTTTTTGGTGTTTTTTGCAAGTAAAATCACGAACTTTATATTAAAACATCGACTTTAACACGAATTTACCCTTTTTAATTCGAATTTAATATTAAGAAATGATAGTATTTCTGAACTGTTTCTGTTATGAGACATGGCCAGACTTTCAATCCTCATTTGTACAATTTTGCATTGCCTTTAATTCAACCAAAGATTTTAATGTTGTGCAATGAATTCAATAAAAAAAGCAATAAAAATGTTTCATTAAAAATGGTTTTTATAAAAATAAATTACACTGCTTATTTTGTTTCATTGTAAGCTACTAGATTCAAAGAAACATACATTGTTTGTTTATTAAAATTACTTAATTATCTATTGAAATTACTAAGCATCTGAGATATAATCATAACCAATTTATTTATCTAAATCAATTACTGTTTATTTATCATCAAATAATAAAATAAATCGTCCATGTTAATTTTATAATATTTTTTCTTTTGTTTTTCTTATGCATAGACACAATTCATGCTTGTTCAAATTTTTGGATTAATTACATTTGCATTCGAATATTTCATCAGATGCAAGTAAATCGTTTGGAGGAATACAGAGAATTTTTGGTATCGTCTCAAAGTGTTGACCTGCTGCTCATGAAAAAGGATGACTTGCTGCTCATGAAAAGTGACAAGAAGATGAGGTGGAATACCAGTCAGTGATTGACTACCTGTGGATAAGGGCCTACCACCTCAAGGAGAATGACAGTTCGGAAAATGTTTCTTTAATATGAATGGATTATGATAAAGACAGCAATCGATCATGGCCTGACTGAGGCAGGGGCACACGGGGCAGTTGCCCCTACATAAGTGAGGGTTCCCAAATCGAATAAAAATTTTCTTTTACGTTTCCTTCTTTATTGAATATTATTCATTATTAAAGTAGTGAAGCAAAGGGGGCCTCAAAAAAGTTTTTGCCCCGGGCCCCAACTAGGCTAAGGCGGGCCCTGCAATCGGCCACAACAAATCCTGTCTATACTGCTTCGTTCAGTGGTGGCGGGGTGATCGGCTCCACATGAGAAGTTTCGAGTAAGCCAAATTGTTCTGTATTCACTAAAGTTGTAATATTCTTCACTGTTAAATTTAAATTAAAAATGTTCCATAGAAAGAACATCGGCAGGTATTTATATAACATTAATTCAATTCCACTAGTGTCAAATTTGGCCTTTCAGAAACTGAAATTGCAAAAATTGCAGAACAGTAGAACTCGAACAGAAGATTGGAATTCGTGATAAAATCTACTCTCTTATTCAGAGAAATGTAGACTAGAGATTCTTTTCTTTGTCAGAGATTAAACGTGAAACTTGATTGACTGGACGATTATTTGTTGAATCAACAGAAGGCCAATTAAGATGACGTCAGTGTTGGCAGCCAAGGAAAACAGGTCGTCAGCGCACTTGTCTTCCAGTTCTCTTGTTTATGCTGCCTTACGGCATCTTTCTTTGTTCTATGGCTGCCTGCCCTCTGAGTATGAGAATATCTGTTTTTCTTTTTGCCGATCTTTAATATCGCGTTTAATACGAGATTGTTCGTTCAGAACACGTTCGTGTTTTATTTATTCTCTTTTAATAGATCCGAAATGCTCCAGGGAAAGGCCTTCGCATGATAAATGTTTTGCCAAGAAGGAACATAAATCAAGAATAATTATCTGTAGACGCTAAGCCTAGATAGACAAATAATAGTTAAAATACAGTCAATTTTTATCATGTGGCAGTTAAAAAGTATTGCTAGATAAACCTTATAAATCGTCAAATGATTTATTACAATTATTAGGACAGGTCGGTGTAGTTTCAGGAACTTCAAACATCGTTTATTCTCAAAAGCCATTTTGAAAAAAAATATTACCATGATTCTTGACCATTGAAAAACCATGAATCCATCCAGACAATAAAGCTAAAATAAAAACTAGAACAATTTGGAGACATAATTAAACGATTTTTTTTTAAAGTTTATACTTAAAAATAACAAAAACAGAAACATGCTATGATCTTTAACTCTTGAAAGACAATGTAATTCATTGCAAAGATGGATGTAAAAGCATGATGCAAGTAGATATAGATTTTCACCAAAATATTATAAAGTTATTATTATTATTATTGTAAACATTTCTCATAATTACTTAGTACTGCTCCTTGTAAAGTTTCTTTTTCAAATAAATACTATAGTTAATTGACATTTGTCATTGTTTAGAATTTTTCTTGAAAGGTTCTATTATTATTATTATTACTGTCCGTGCAAGTTTGTTTTTGGTACAAAACACTGTAGTTGTTTAGATTTTTCGTCTTTCAAAACCAACTGTTTACTAATAAATCACCCGAAAGCGGCTCAGTATCTTAGTCACAGCACCATCTGTTAGTCTAGACGTTGTGGTCCCTCTCAATTCTTCCCCTGAAGTAGGGTGGTGGAGGAATTTCTAAAAGATTTCTTCACAGCCAGAATTCCAAACTCAGCGATTGTAAATAGACTTCTTAGATGGGGTGGTCTCGACCCTGCAAACCGCTCCCTTTATTCTCCGAGTCAAAGGCCTCTCGTCTATAGAAGCGCTTGACCTTTTCTTTTCTAGCGTTTCCAGGATGTGAGTGAAAGGAATGACCAGCTGACCACAACGGCAGCTGCCGTCCGCTTCAAAGAAAACTCTCTCTCGTGAAGAAAGGAAAGCATCAAAAAGGAAATGACCACAAAGCGAAACTAAAATTGGAGAGCATAAGAGATTGGATAGTGAACAAGGATGCCATACAATGATATAATTGTAATATAGCTGGCATTTTGGCAAAACCAACATGCTAATTCGAATTTGAGGAATTATTTCTTTCAGAAATTTACCAATTAAGACTATTCTAGCACTTGAAATTCTTGAGCTTAATTCTAGAGTTTAACCCGGCAGGACGGGCGCCTCGAAACATAACACGAGGACGGGCATGGGGTGTCAGCACACCCCAAACATAATAAATGGCATAAATACGAAAAATTTTTAAAGTTTTAATTGCTAAGGAAATTTTTGATAAATACAATTTTTCGCGATAAAAATGATAACTAATATGTTAAATTATCGCAATTTTCAAAATTATTAATTAATAAATTAAAAGCGCTCACCATTTTTGTCTCAGTTCGAAAAGCTAAACTTTTCCAGTGTAACACTTAATGATTTTTTTTCCTTTAAAATTTTTATAATAATGAAAATTATACATTATTGTAAATAAAAGTACTGATACTAATCAATTTTCTTAACAATTTAGATGTATATAGATCTCAAACTTTAGAATTTTGTAGTTATTACATACAGCTTCAATTTCTGAGTATTCTCGACATATATTTTTGTAGCACCCCCCACACACATGGTTTTTGTTTTCAGATGCTTGTTTCTTGGGCACAAATAGCGTATTCCGTGACTCAGCTTTCTTTATATCTTTTCCGATAAACAAACTAGTTTGGTCGTAAACTTCCTCTGAAGAATCGCATTCTTCTTCTAATTCAGACTGGTGATCACTGAATATGTCATCAAGATCTGAATTATTTAATTCGTCTTCAGTATTCTTTTCATCTGACGAAATCTCCTCTGACATCTTCTAAAGTCTGTTCATTTCTTTCCTGTACGTCAAACAAGGAAAAGACTAAACAGAACGACAGGAGCAGGTCATGATTCCGCACTGAAAAATACTAACACGAGCGCGCGCACGGGGTGTCCGCACACCCCGAAATAGTTCTATAAGACTCAAATTGAGTCTGAATTCGCCGTTTTCAGACTCTACGCATGGGAAGTGACCTTAGAGGCAGGTACTGATGGACTAGACCACTTATGTTTATAGAGACAGACAGCATGTGAATATTTTTGGGCATGGGCAGTCGAAACACCCCGCGCCCGTCCTGCCGGGTTAATATTAACTTTCAACCAGTTTAATGTATTTTTTTATATAAATAAAATCATATGCATGCAAATTTTATTTCAATGGCAATTTAATTAGCTTTATTCTTATATCTCAACTAAAATGTTAAAAAATCCCAATATTTACTCACCAAATTAATTTCATTGTATTTCAAAGCACAATTTAATCTTAAATGAAATGTAGTCAAATGTAGTTAATTTTGCTTAGACTGCTTCTACTGTCTTAAAAAACAGAATTCATTGACAAATGTTTTAGCAAATAATTTTTTTGAATGATGGCAAAATATTATTCAGTATCACAATATCAAAGTCTATTACTGCGTTATTATTTTTCTGTGCCAGCTTTCTGGCACAGAGGTAGCGCGTCTTCCTTGTGTTCTGGGGGTCCCAGTTCGGGCATGGCTGTTCTTTTGTGTGCTATCTGTGAGATGTTGACTGTGCCCCTCCCCCCTGTAAAAAGGGCGCAAGCGACTGTGATGAGTGTGTAGCTAAAAGTCGTACTCTTGGCCCTAGTTGGCGCTACTTGAAACAAGAGAGGCATGTCTTCGGCTTATAATCTGCTGATGTATCAGCGGGGCTGGTCCATGGTAAGTGCCATAAGTGTCAATAACAATTATTTTTCTCTTATTTAAGGCTACACAAAGTTCTATATTACAATTTTGTCAAATATAGTTAAAGATATAAATAAAATTGTATTAAGAAAAAATATATTTTAAAAAAGGTGATGTCTTTACCAAATATTTTTCAGATGTAGTCCAGAGAGAAGAATCTAACGCCTAACTGATAATAGTTTTGATACATTTAAAGGTTTTCTGATATTGAGTTATTCCTGGTATTTTTCTTTAGTTGGACATTTTTCTGTAACCGGATGTGGAAATTAATTTTAGTTCTGGCAGAAATTCTAATCAGATGTGCTTTTATCAAGAATTTGGCCACAAGATATTCATCGTAATCGAATTTGAGAATATAATGTATCCATACCTGTAAACAACATATTTTTTAATTTCAATAAATATTTAACCTAGATTGTGTAGTTAACATCTTTAATGTTTTCCTCACCGCCTGAAGCATTTACTTCTTGGAATGTAATGGCCTGTTGAAATGAAAATGTTAATATGCTCTAACTATCGGGGGAAGTAACAATTTCATGTTATTGTCCCATTCTTAAATAGAGAGCAACACGATTCATTTTCGTAATATTCACCACTGAATGAATATAGCAAGAAAAATTCTTATTATTGAAAAGTTGCTATTGTTGGAATTATATTTAGCTAACGAAATTATATTCTTGAGGGAGTATTCAAATATATATATATATATATGTGTGTGTGTGTGTGTGTGTGTGTGTGTGTGTGTGTGTGTGTGTGT
>JAOUZG010000498.1:323990-337996 GCA_026289955.1 Argiope argentata
TGTGTGTGTGTGTGTGTGTGTGTGTGTGTGTGTGTGTGTGTGTGTGTGTGTGTGTGTGTGTGTGTGTGTGTGTGTGTGTGATAAATAATATTTTCTAAAATATATTCCACAGTAGCATAGCGATATATTCACTTGTATTTTAATTTATTTATGTAGAGAATACCTTTTAAAAAAACATAATAATTATCATGATAAATTAAATAAAATCTGCCGATTAACTAATACGATATCAGAAAATTGATAAAATATCCAAGGACCATCATAATAAGAGATAAGAATAAAAAGTTATTGTGTAAGCAAATAGTTATTCTCAATCATTAACCAAATTGAAAAGTAGTAGTGACGTAATTCCTAAATAATGTTTCAAAAAGTTCCATTTTTTTTTTGTAATAAAATGGGCATATTTTGAATGTGGACAGATGGTGTAATTTAATATTAGAATTTAATAAAATTAGAATTCTTTAAGGCTGGTATTTTTTTTATAACCTCGAAAGTTACCATCATTCAGGAAAGTCAAAACGCTGTTTTCTCTAACCCTAACTCGGAAACAAAGAGCTCATTCATTAAGATTCTAACTCTAATCCTCTTTGGTGAAGACATCTGCCTCAAAAGATTCCGCCAGTTCGTTCGAATATCTCCTGCTTTTAAGTTTCCTAACCCCTATTGTCTCTCATGTGAGCCGTAATAGAATACTGATCACAGAAAAGACGTTGCTGCCTCACCCCTAATGAATAATGATGAGATCCATTCAAGGTTGTTTTAAATTTTCTGCAGCAGTGTGCTCGAGGGACAGCTTAATTACAGACGGAATAGCGGCGAAGTGCAAAATAACCATGGTCATCACGAGAATTTCTTAGCCTTGAGGCCTAGGTCTTTATCTGTAGTCAGGTTCTGAAGCAATGCTTTCATTAGATCTTCTGCATTGGCGCTTTTGTTTTTGTTTGAATTGAAGAGAGAGAGAGAGAGAAAAAAAAAGAAATCTGGATTATGCAGATTGAAGAATTGCAAATGAGCACAGCTGAAAACGAATAAAATAAATCTAGTTATTAATTAAAAAATGAAATTTCTTGCAAACAGATACATTATCGAATGCAGATTTCCAATAGGTATGTATGTATATATATAAAAGCTATAATAAAAAGCTTTAAAAAATGAACCAAAACGGTATCAAATGTATGCAAATCAAATTTTTTTAAAATAAAAAAGCTAAAAAAAGGATGAAATAATATTATGTGATATTATGAAATACAATTAATATTTCCAATTGATTTAAAAAAAGGGCCATAATTTAAAACTGTGTTAAATGGCAAAATGACAATGAAAATATTTTTCTTCGTTTAATAATCGATTATCACATCCTCTTAAAAAACTGATCCTCTTAAAAAACTGAATATTATTTATTTCGAGAAATACATTTCGATAACATTTTTCAGAAACAATGCTCTGAGAGAAGAAGCTGTTAGATTTTGTCTATTACTCGCTTCATTATTGAATTAAGCCATTCTATATTTTTGAAATGGCTTTTCAATTATCATTAGCTTTGTTAAATTAAATGACAAGCATATTTCTGTCAAAAATAGGCTTCCTTTGATCATTAATTAGCGAGGGATAAATTTCACTTTTAATCATAATATGAAGAGAAGTGAAAGTATAATTTATCAAATAATGAATACTGCTTGTAATTATTCATACTGTTTTTAAAAGAAGATAGAGAAAATGCTAATCTAATCAACGATGAGCTAAAAGCCTTTTGAAAATTGGTTTGGTGAAATTCAGCTGATATAATCTAATAATAGACAATAATATTCAAAACACACAATAGGAAAATAACTATCCTAGGAATTTATGAAAAATTAATTGCAATATATATTACTTCAACAATATGGCAAGTAATAATCGTATCACAAGCAACAACAATATCATATAACAAAAGTGGAAAAAGGGAATCGTGCTTCTTTAGAAATGCAGGTTTCTTACGCACTTTGTATTGGAGAATAGAGAGCCATCTCTCGTAGAAAAAAAGAAATATCTTTCTTGAAGTTCAGTTTATTTTTCGTTATTTGATACCGACATCAATAAAAGGTGATTTGTTTGTACAGTTTTTATTAATTTACACTTCATTTTTAATTATTATTTACTTATTTTTATTTTGGCATTTCATTTAACTTATTCATTTTTTATAACTTTAGATTTTATGCTGTACAACTACAATTCTAGTATTGTTTTTAGAAAGAAATAGAAGAAGAAAAAAAAGTAGAATAAATTTGCTTACAATATTGGCTAATATTTGACTCAATGGTAAGAATTAGTTAAGACTGATTTGAAAGATTCCATGTATCCATATTATTGACAAATAAAATAAAACTATTTTCAACAAATACAATAAAATTATTTAGAAGCATTCAAAGTAGTACATTCCTTTCGTTTCTGTATTAATAAAAAATTATTAAGCCATCACTAAGAATTTCTTTCATTTTATGAACAATAATAATGTTTCTTAGAGAAATATTTATAGGACAGAGTAATTTTTAAGTTTTTCTTAATTTCTGGTCATATAGCATAATCATAATCAAGAATAAAACGCTGATTATATTCTATAAGTGATTTAAATCGGCTGTTAAATATTCTGAAATAATCCATATTTTGAAGATCAGAAATAATTATTCATAGAGTTTTAATAAATAATTCTGTCACAGCTATCATTTATTTCAAATAATTAAATAAAAAGATTTAAAACTGAATTTTTTTTTTTTTGATATGAAACGAAAATAAATCTTGTTTGTAGAAATTGGATCCTGCTTTCATGTAAATGAAAATCTAATGTATAGTTGTTATACTTATCATATCGTTTTGGAAAAATATTTATATTTTAAACATAGCAATCATGATTTCAATTTAGTTTTTAGGTCAAAAAATGATTGTTAAAAAACATAAATTAAATTTTTTTACTAATTATTTTTAGGCTTAAACTAAATAGATGTGTTTTTGATATCAACTCTATATAGTTTCATTATTATTTTGTTCATTCTTAATTGTATGCAATGTTTAAATGATAATACTTAAAGAAAATACATACCATTATTCGCCATGGAAAACTTTCTTTATTAATCATCCATTTGCGTAAGAGTATAAATTAAATCTTTCAAAATCAATTACGAAAGATCGCATATTTATTTTAAGAAGTTTAAGATTTGGGAAGTTCGAAACTAATATCTTTTGAAGGATAAGTATCAGCAAAGCAGGTTAAAAACGAACAAAAATAAATTACCGAACGCGCTAATTTAATGCAATCCAAATATGGTGGCTAAGAAGAACATTAAAATGGCCTCGCTTACCGCAGTAAATTTTTTTTTCTCGTTGTTTTCCGTTGTTATTATTTTCGTCATAAAGAAAATGAAAATAAAAGCACAAATTGGAATAACTCGTTTTGTAGCTTTGCTTTCTTTTTCGCCTTTCTTCAAGAACAACCAATATAATGAGATCATGTAAAAAAAACAAAAAAAAAAAAGATCATCATCAACAACAACAAGAAATCCATAATCGAAAAATAAAAAAATTCCAAGTGGGTTTGAGCTCTAGGCAGAGGGAGGGAGGGGTGAAATTTCTGGAGTATAAAAAAGTATAAACTTCCTGCATCATTTTCGGCTGAAATGGAATGCAAGAAGAGGTCATGGAAAAAATTAACAAAAAAAAAAGAGAAGAAAAAATAAAAAAAGAATAACATTGGGAAAAAAAGGTGAATGAAACAAACAAAGAAAATAAAAACAGGGACAAGTCAGGTGCCGGTTCGGTTCTACTTGGTAATCACGAACCTCACTTTTCTACTACCTTTTTTTTTCTGTCTTCTCCCCTCCCTCCTCCCGGCACTTCCACAATGCTATTTAGATTTTGATTATATTTTATTTTCCTTCTCCTCCTCCTGCTCCCCTTTCCCGCAGTGCATAATGGACTGCGCGGTGTTTCCGATCATTTTGACCTTGAGAAGCTTTTTGAATGTCAATATGAATTTGTGGATGGAAAATATCACAAAAGAAACGTTTATGTAATCTGAAATAAAGTTGCATTTTCCTTGTGTTTTTTTATTTCATCATGATTTCAGGATTTCGTCATAACTAGCCTTTTTATTTATTGTTCCAATATAAATAAAATATTGACATAAGAATCATTCTATTACCTGGTGAAAATTATTACAGATTTTCACCAAAGAAACTCAAATTCTACATTAAAGATTTAGTATATTAAAAATGGTACTAATTTCTTAATTAATCAAAATTATTATTAAATTAAAAACAATTCCTACGAATTTAATTATATTTTATGTAATTAATTAATTCTTTGCTTAAATGAAAAAAAAACACCCATAAGAAGGGACCTAAATCGGTTAAATCGTAATCGTGGTTTTAATCATCAGCTTATATATAGTCGTGATTCTCAAAATTAATATATAATGCAACACTCCAAACGATTATTTCATTCTGCGTTAGTCAGTTTTCAGATAGAATTCTAGATTTAAAGCATTATTTTGTTAAAAAATTCGAAAAAGTTGACACAGTCAAATAGTCAGACGATAATTTCAATTTTATTTATTTTACAAAATACTTGTATTTTCCAGCTCATTCATTTTACTTATACTGTTATTACTGAACGCTTATATGATTAATAAGAACATATTTATTATATAACTATCTATGCCGTGCAAACAATTAGTTTGACTGATAATTTTTGCGAAAAATTCTATAACAACCTTTATGCATAATTTGACTATAAAAGCTTCTATCAGCAATATATTTTTTTGATTTTTATATAATAAATGAAGGAAGATCTTGTAGCATGATAAAAAAAATAACTATCATAATATACGTAAAACGTGCTGGACATATTAATTTTGAAATTTTAGTAAGAATTACAAGAATAAAAGAGTATAATAATAAGACGCAAATTGAATTAATGTATAATTAGCTGTTAGGAGGTTCGTGTAATTTTTATAGATATATATATATATATATATATATATATATTCTAAACCAATGAAGACGACCGGAGGGGATGAAAATTATATTGGGCTTCGGGTGGTATGTCGTACCCTCATAAAGCCACTAGCCTTCAACAGACACTTGTTTACCCCTTACCCAACTTTTAATCTTTCATTTTCAAAAGAAATTTCGACTCGATTTCAATGTATATTCCTTATAGAACAGAATGGTGCAATTACAATACCAATTTTATTTCGCCAATTTTATTTTTTATGAAAGCTCTTGGTGTTTTAATATCCTATCAATGATCATCTGCTCTCTCTCCCCTTATGCATCTTCCATTTTCTAGATATATTATAAAACAATGTCTTGAAATAGCCCCTAGCCTATATATCTGGACATACGTCGGTAATTATTCTCGATATTTAGCTAATCAATCAAAATGCTCTATGTTTATTGGGTAAATATTGACCAAAATAATATTTAATTAATAGATAAGATTTAATTAATAGATTGATAGATATTACTGATTACTGTTATTAATATGGTGAACGAATGGCAGCGTGGCTGAAAATGACTAGCTTATGGAGCGTTATACCATCAAATCACGAGGGTACACATGATTATAAAATAATACCAGCAGAAGAGAATTTCATTTCAAGCAAGTGAAATGAAATAAACAGGAAATGTGGTATTTTTTTTAAAACAATCAATTCGAGACAAAGTTTGTGCGCATCGTTTGCAATACCAAAGCGACTCATTCGATGAAACAATTAAAATGAATAAAAAGTATAATATAACTTGCACGAGCACGTGGTGCTTGGCCGCTCAAGAAAGGATGTTCTGACATGATACATTGAAATATGCACAGCAGATTTTGTTTTTATCTTTATTTTTTCCCCTATCGATTGAAATCAAATTTTCACATGGAGTTAAAAATTGCTTGTAGGAATTATTGAATTTGTATGCATGTAAAAGTACAGACCGAGAGATGGCCAAACTTTTGATTAGAATCTACGCTTTAAATGCTTAATTTATGTACCAAATAATATTTATCTAGTTCTTTAAATTTCTTAACTCTCGAATTTATTTGTACTTTCCAGATAGATAAGATTTCTTCCGAATAAATGAATTTTGCTCATAAATGTGGTAGGAATCTACAAATTTAATCATAATCTCTTATACCAAATTTGACTCATCCATTTCAATCCATTTTAAATTATTGTGCTCACAGACAGGTATAATGTCAAATATACGCTGTTGTTTTCCTGAAATGGTTCTAATGATGAAAATGTTTAATCACTTTATATAGTCAGAAAAGGAATGATTAAAAAACCAAATGCAATGCATGGTTTATTTGTTAGGTTCTAATCTAGCTTCCTGTTATGAAAGTTCAAAGAATCAACTAGAATAAATTTGAAACTAATCTTATGTAATCATAGACAACATTTCGCACTCTCCGACTTGGTTATCTTTATTTCATCACACATACGCAGTGAGATTCGTGAACAATCTTAGACCATAAATAGTTTTACTCAGATTAAAAATTTACAATCATATTTCATGAATTATTCAGCTGTAAATTTGATTAATTTATTTGTATTTGCGTTGTATGTTGTACTACTTCTTAGAATCAATATACTGGGTTCCTCCGGAAAGAATCATCCGATTCTAAAAATTTATATTTAAAAAAAAATTACACCCAGAAAATTATAGATCAAACATGAATATAACGGGAAAAAAGAGCGAGTTTTACTTTTTATTATTTTTTTCTCAATAAGTGGCAATAGCTGTTTACTTCTTTTGCTATATTGTGAAAGAACGTGAAATGGCGTCTATGAAACAAAAGGCTTTTTGTGTTCTTTAGTTTACGAAATGAGTCAGTAATCACTGTTCAACATGAATTTCACTGTTCAACGTGAGTTGAACTGTCGGTTTTCTTCCAACTTTCATTTTTCAACAGGATGGTGCACCACCCCATTGGCACTTGGAGGTTCGGAATTTTCTTAACACGGAACTACCAAACCGTTGGATTGGTCACAGTTCTGATAATATGGTTCTTCACAGTTGGCCTCCGAGATCACCCGACCTAACTCCATGCGACTTCTTCCTTTGGGGATTTGTGAAGGATCTTGTCTTTGTACCACCTTTACTTACAAGTGTAAATGAAGTGAAAAAAAAAGCATTTGTGATGCTGTACAAACAATTACCAGAGATACACTATACCGTGTTTGGCAAGAACTTTCATATCGCAATGATATCATACGTATAACGTAAGGAAGTCTTATTGCACACTTGTAAACAAAAATTCACACATTTTCCCGTTATATGCGTGTTTGAATTATAATTTTAAGTGTGTAATATTTTAAAATATAAATTTTTGAAATCGGATGATTCTTTCCGGGGAACCCTGTAGCGTAAACTTAATTTTTCTGTTCCAAAAAAATGCGTTTTTTCTTTTTTTAAATTAAGAATATGGTTCTTTTGTTTCGTTTTTTAATTACAAAATCAATTGCACCTGTGTTCATCCTGGCACAGCGTCTCAATTTTTTATTCTTCATTGCCAAAACCTTCTGGTTTTTGTTTACATTGTGCAGCAAAATGCTTCCGTGCTCATAAATTTCTCCGCTCTCAGCAAGAACTTGTCAAAACTCCTGTCTGCACTCGTGGGGGGAAATGGATATTTTTAGCCAGTGTTTGCCCGGAGGAGCGAGAATTATGCACTCATTAATTTTCTGAGGAATACTTCGGTCTTCTTTAGCATCATTGTATTAGAACATCTCCATGGTAATTGAAAGAGATACAACTATCAAAATAAGCATTTGGAATGTTCCACGAAGAATTTATGGGTGGTCTGAAAAATTACTTCTGCCGAACATCCAACAGAAGGAAATTATTCTATCAGCTTTGTTCTGAAAGGAATCGAAGACTTAGTTACCCACAATTTGATTTTATTAGCAAGCAGTTGAAATAACCTTGGTGAAATTAAGTAAGTCAATTTTTAAAAAAATGCTGGATTATTATTTTTTTTCCGGCATTGTTATGATGCATTTTTTCTGAGAATTTATAATAAGTTATGAAGTAAATTAAAACTCTCTCGCAATATTTTAGGGACAGAAATTTATTTTAATCTTATTTTTCTTTACAAGCAAGAAAAACACCAGAATATGGAGAACGATGTGAGGGCCTCGCACTCCTAAAAATCCCTGAACTACTGGTTGATTTTGAAGTTAAAATAGGGTGATTTTTTTAAAATCCCAACCCTAACAGGATACATATATTGCATAATATTATGTGACATTGAGCAATATTTGCAATATTGTAAAATAATGTAGAATATTGATTCATAAACGTATAATAGGCCACAATATCGTACAATATAGTGCAACAGGCTGTGCAAATTGTTTTGGAATTAAAATAGGGGGATTTTTTTTAATCCCAACCCTAAAAGGATACACATATTGCATACTATTATGTGACATTGAGCAATAATTTCAGTATTGTAAAATAATGTGGAACATTGATTCATATCATATAATATCCCACAATATTGTACAATATAGTGCAACAGACTGTGAAAATTGGTTTGGAATTAAAATAGGGGGATTTTTTTTAATCCCAACCCTAATAGGATACACATATAGCATAATATTATGTGACATTGAGCAATATTTGCAATATTTTAAAACAATGTGGAACATTGATTCATATCATATAATAACAACAATATTGTACAATATAGTGCATCAGGATGTGCAAATTGGAAACTGAATATTTACATGCGATTTTTGAAAATTTCGTCCTTATATCCAAGCTATGTTGTATGCATTGAATCTCGCTAAAAGATTTGAAATAATAAATGAAATTATTTGAGGTCTTGCATCAGTTAAGAAAAATTAGCCTTCTAAGACATGTCATTCATTGAATCACAAAATAGATAAAAAAATTGATAACAACATAAATTGAATTTGCTATAAAACGTGCAAAAAGATGGAAAAAAACCTATTTTCGACTAATTCGTTGTTGCCAAGGTGTATTTTATAAGTTTACTAATTAATATGTCAGCCACTGTGTAGGTTCAAAATTTCTTTATGGCTGTAAATTTTCTCATGGCATCCTCTGAGACTATCATCCGGAACATTTGCAAATCTCTTGTATTTCCGGTCATTATGCTCCTGGAAATTTGATGAGACCAACTGGGCACGGCATGATATTATTATTTATAAATTATTTTAATTTTTTAATGGATGATTTTTTGAATTTTTGATTTTTGAGACTTTTCTTTGCATATTTTGGGAAGTAGAATGCAATAATTATCGTTAATAGAAGCTGACAACCATGGAACGACCGTCCTTTGTAATTGGTGCATCAGTAATGGCTGCTTCTCTACCTCTTTCATTCAAATTCATGAGGGAAATGGCTCTTCGACATGGAATAGGGGGGGGGTGTAAATGCCTGAGGGTGTTCTTAAGGTGCGTCATCGTGATTAAACTATAGTGCTTTTATACCATTTTTTAAAAGCCAGTTCTGACAAAGGAATCAGAAAATAAAATCATGCTCCAGGCTACATATATTTGACACGCCTCTCACTGAGAGACAGGATGTTGCCAAAGTGAAAAACTAAAAGACTAATCTTGCTACTGGAGATGATCATTAACCGGTTCAGCGAGATACAGTATGTCATTTTTTTTTAATACTTTGCTGGGATCTTGTAAATAGACTAATTATCTGAATTTCTAGCATTTTGAGTGATTTTTTTTTTCAGGGGAACCTCTGTCATGAAAGGCTGGGGGAGTTAAATGTCAGAGGCTCACGATTTTAGAGGAAACTGTAAACTTAGAGTTGCACATTCTAAGTGCAAAGTTACTGTGTGGGATTGAAGATTATTAAGATCCGTGCAGTGGAAGCAAGCAGATCCATGTTTTCGCGCACATTTCCTTAATGATCACATTTCACACATACAAACACCGAACACGAAAACAAGACTTTAACGCGCGCACCTTAATAGAACAATCTCTCATCTTTTTTTTAAAATTGGAATCGAAATGTACTATAGATGCATACTTAATCAGGTACGCATCTATTATCCAAAAAAGAAGGTAGAATAGTGCAACTACTACATCTGATCTCAATTTGTGGACTGAAAACCAATTCATTTTAAGCATTTGTCTGATGCCCTATATTGTCTAGACATGTCAATAAATTGAAATACACTCAAACATCGTTATAGGGTGGAATAAATGCCTAATTTTAAGACAAAAATGATATGCATGCAAAAAAAAAATTAAGCCAGCTGCAAACTATCCGCACACACAAAAGCTGTACAGTAATAAGTACTTATCCTTTTTAGACAAGAACTTGCTACTGTCCGCTTTCTCAGCGCATGCGCAATTTGATATCTACGCATGTGTGACGTAGAGGTATCTTATAATTGGCTGAGTATAAACCAACTTTTATAATGAGTAAATCAATTTTTTCAATTATACTTAAATGACTTTAATCAACAATCTTATAGCATACCGTTATATTCGAGCATCTGCACAGGGGAAACACATTTACCATCAGTGTAGCTTTAAGCATGGTCGCAAACAATGCGTATGATTGTTCCGTATACTCACAATTAAATAAGCTAATAAAACAGAAAGACATCTGGAGATGAGTAAGTCATTAGAATAAGTTCAGTGGAATAATGGATTTTCGTGGTCTTATTCCTCTCGATACTTTTAACTACCCCCGACGAGGAAAAGATAACTTCTTTTGTTGCAGCAACGTTGCAAAAATAATAATCACAAGAGAAATAAAATAGCTGCACTTGACTCAATTGTGGCTTTGACTGCATACCTCATACAGCTAGTCCGATTTTCCATTTACATTATGCAGCATGGCGCCTTCCCACTGAGTGATTACCATAAGGTGTTGTAATGCAGCGGCTTTGAGGTTCGCTTTGCAAAAGGCGAAAAGAAAAAAAAAGTTCTCTGACAGCTGAGGGAAGTATTTTAAAAAGAAAATGGCGGCAGCAAATGGAACAGCGGCTATTTATTCAAATCTTGCGTGGCTTCCAGGCCTCTTTCTTGTTCATGAGTTGTCTTGTCCGTCAATCCTTCTCACCCATTCTTTTCCCTTTCAACCTCAGGAATAAAATCGTTCCACTTCTTTTCATGTCTCGTCAGCCTTTACAAACGTGTTATCAGGAGAACACAATCTGCATATAGATATTTTTATTCTTATTTTTTTTCTTTCTTATTCGACCGTTTGCTCGAAATGACAGCAGACGATTTTTATTATTATTATTTCTTTTGTTTTCCTTTCTTGTGTCAATAATCTATTTATTAACGCCTTAAAAAAATTCCAAAGAAAAATCGTTTGGGAGAAGATAAAAGTGAAATGAAATGGGTTTATGTTTAGAGAGAGAAGAAATAAAAAATGATGCCATTATGTTTTCCGAAGATTCTGTTTAGTTATTACCGTTGGATTCTAAGAATATGGCGTAATTATATTTTGAAACTAGGTTAATCTTTAAGTAACATTTTCTTACTCATTTTGAAAGTGATAATTAATTTGATTTCAAATGTATATATGAAATTGCGATAAAAATTAGTTTTAAAAGGAATTTCTTAGAAATAAAAGAATTGTCTTTTATAAACAAAAAGTTTTTAAATTGTGGACACATCTATTTAACAAGTAAGTACTTATTTAATCTTTTGGACTCCATCGATACATATATGTCTCGCTGATATTTTTAAACCAATTTTAACTACATCTTAGTAATAAAGAAACCCGAACGAAAACAGTACGTACAATAAGTAAAGTTACACTCTGTAAAAACGGTTTTGCAAGGTAAACAGCTATCATGCGTAGAAATATCATGGTTAATGCTGGATGCTGGATACGTAATTGTTAATAGTTTTCATGTAATAAAATTGTTTTAAGATATTGTAAATACTATATATTAAACTTTTCATTTTATTTTTTATGGTCACCTCAACCTCAAGATCCTATAAATGGGACGCATGTGTTCTATTTAAAAAAATCACTGCGACACATTTGATCCACCTCAAAAATTACACCTATAGTTCAATTTCTTTTTATTTTAGCAGAATATAGCTATTCATACGTTATTTGACCCATTAGAGCCCTTAGTTGTCTTACTTTTAGAGAAAAAAAAACTAGCGTTGAAATGGTTAATATAATGTTGTTGGTGTCATGTTCCGCTTTACAATGGAAGAAGGGGTGCAGTAGCTTCTGAGGGTAAGTCATAGACAGACTCTTCGACCCTCCACATAGACACACAGATTAACCATAAAACTGAAGGCCCAGACAGCAACATTGGCGGGAACTGTGGTTGAGTCCTAACGGTCATTACCGGCCACAGTACAACCCTCCCCGTAAAAAATACGTCCCGTCATCGATGGGAGAAGCTCAACCACCATACCATCCTCAATTATGAGGTGCTCCCCTGAGGAATAGCTTCTGAGGGTATGGACTCTTGAGCATCCAAGTGCAAAATTTGATTTCTAACAAACATGACAGAAAACCTTTTCACCGGTCGGTGTTCATGCATGTCATTCATTCACTTATTGTAATTTAGATCTGGGACAAAGAACGATCATCCCTGACCTAGTGCCTCCTGATGTATTACTCTCGACATGGAGGATTCCGTAACCAACACAGATTTAATGTGCCCCACTCACCACACACATGTAGAGTTTTCGGCTGTCGGGTTCGAACTCGCTATCTAAGGAATAAGAGTTCAACGCTTTACGAACCCAGGCAATCGTGACCATGTAAATTGCGTATATCAAATATAGATGGTAAATTTTTTTTAAAAAAATGAATCGTTCAACAATATGGGTTTTGTTTTCAGACAATAATATAATAACAATAGCTCACTAAAGCAATGATTATTTTTTTTTGTTTTATTATATTTAAACATCAAATTGTTAAGAGCATTAGAAGTATCATATCCTCAAAAAATTGATCTCATTATTTTCCAGATAAGTAAGTATTAAGTCTCACCCAAAAGCGACTTAAGAAATTAAATTCGATCAGCGCTCGAAGGACAACGCTCCAGAACCTATTGAAATAATCCTTTTACATCTTACAATAGTTTTTTTTTTCTCCATCTTGAACATAATTCCACTTGGACCAGAAAAGAAGGAAATCTCACAGATCTCCCCAAAAGCTCTTATAATCTTTTGCTTTTTAAATCGATTTTCAGCAGCAGTAGAGCTGGATGAAATGTAAAAGCGTATCAGCTCAAATGTTTTTTTATTTTTTTAATCCATATATATGAACAGAAAACATTATAATCATCTGAAAATTTGAATGCAAAATTTTGGCCAATTTAGAAGTTTCGATCTCCCTTTGACCGGAAAACCACATTTTTAGAATTATGTTTGTCGGTCTCTTCATCTATATGTGCATGAACATGATAACTGATAGCCTCTTTATGCCTGTAGCCTCCTTATCCCCATCCACTTGGTATGAATTGTAACGTTATTCTAGTAAAAGATATGTGTTCTTTGAATAGGATTTAAAACCCGGCCAATCTTAGTGTTATAGAGGCTAATTGTTTTATGCATTAAATAACAACTCTAACTCAAAAACGCTTTGAAGTAGATGGATGTTGTTGTTGTTATTAGTGGCACTAGCCACGGACAAGCTAGGCCAAGGCATCAGTGAGCTCATTAGTGGTTTAGCAATTGTAAATAGTGAAAAGCCGTAGTGGCATTTCTTTTTCGAATCTTCAGGCTATTTCGTTTTAGAAAGTGACATAGATGACTAACTTTTCCTCGCCATGCTGCCTATTAAAACAAGCGCAAACAAAGCCTACAGTATCCTTATCCTCATCCACATAGTATGAATTGTAACGTTTTTCTAATAAAAGGTATGTGTTCAGTGAATAGATTTAAAACCCGACCAATCTTAGTGTTATAGAGGTCAATTGTTTAATCCGTTTGTTGAAATAAAACACGATGAAGTAGCAACACACACACACACACACACACACACACACACACACACACACACACA
>JAOUZG010000498.1:338006-365902 GCA_026289955.1 Argiope argentata
ACACACACACACACACACACACACACACACACACACACACACACACATCACTAGATAACAATTCTGAATAGGAGTCAAAGATTTGTTTTGTTGCTGTTGTTAGTTTGAGCTTTAAGAAAAAGGTTTTGTGATACTGCATTCTTCTGCATCAATATCTTGCGACTGGACTGGACGCATCTTCACCGTGATCAATTCAAACATGGGGAATTATTGGCTGTTCAAGATCAGGACACAACTTATACCGGCATCCTGGTACGTCCTGAAGGTAACGCATCTTCACCGTGATCAGGGCGTCCTGGGTTCGAGTCCCAGTTCAAGCATGGTTGTTCGTCTGTGTTTTGTGGATGTGCCGTCCTGTAAGAGAAGTTGTGCAAACGACGGTGATGAGTGAGTAGCTAAGTAGTACTCTTGGCCCTAGTTGGCGGTACTACAAAATAAGAGACGCTCCTTTCGGCTGAAAACTCGCTGATGCCTCGGCGAAGCTTGACCATGATAAGTACCACTGATAAAAATAACAACAACGTAGCTTATTTTTCATACTGCGCTGTAATCTTGCTTATGAGTGACGTGTCTTCAGGAATCTAATGCAAATCGTTGAGAAGACTGTGAGGTATGTAATTTGCCATGGCAAAATATTAAAATGAATGTCTCTTATTACACCACTACTGTTTGTGAATACATTTTTGAATATGTTGAATAACGATTAATAATAAGTTGCTCTTACTAATACATGGTAATTTATATGAATCTTGGCAGTATTTTTGTGTAATCTGAAGAGCTGACACATAATGAATCACGCTCATCGATAATATTATATGAATCAGGATTTTATTCAGATCTGTCCGTAAAATATTTTTTGAAAATGAAAAATGTTTTCGTAATCTATTTCTTTAGCAAATTAAGAATCAATGTTACATTTCACTTTTGCTCTTACACCTTTTATTAATACTCATTTGCATAAAAAACAATTACTGTTATTGAAAAACATTTCTGAAGTTTAAGACGTTGATTACAATTTTTGCAACAATTGACAGAAATGTCAGATTCTATCGCAATAACAATAATAACCAACCCCATTGTTTCAATATTTTTAGATTATTTTTTAAATTATTCCTTTGTTTACCTTAACACGAAAGAATACGATTGGTTCATTCAAAATCTGGCCTTGAAATGACTGACCCGCACTTCAAAATCGTTTGTAGCCCAGATTCAGTTTATAGAACATAGACGGTGAGTCTGGTACGTAGGTGGAGTTGTTTCAAGATCGGGTGGTTTCGTTAGTATTATTATTTCAATACATGCCCTTGACTCTCCTGACGACAGGGGTTGAGCTCTTCCATTCTTATTTATATTACATTCGAGCATGTTGTAATCCCACGAGAACTTTCATGTGGGTCAAGTGCAGCTGTTGGTAGAATGAGAGTTAATTAAAATGAAATTGCTTAA
The DNA here is from genome assembly GCA_026289955.1 of Argiope argentata. Lineage (NCBI taxonomy): Eukaryota > Metazoa > Arthropoda > Arachnida > Araneae > Araneidae > Argiope > Argiope argentata. The sequence goes on from JAOUZG010000498.1 coordinate 339,453, forward strand.
TGACTATGGATAATATCGAAAAAGATTTTTTCAAGAACATGTTTTTTTCAATCTCTACTATTAACTACTACAATCTCTACTATTAACTCTCCCTTTTATTAAAGTAAAAATGTATATTTATATTTATATATTTATAGTTAAAATTTTCAATCGTTAATTAAAAAAATTTTATTCATCCAATCAAGTTCAAGTAAATTTTTTTAAACTTGTATTCATTAGTTAAAAACTAACTTTCTCGCCAAAAATCTTCATTTCCCCATCGCCAAAGAAGTAACGAATTCAGTTTGCTTTTTCCGCACTAATGAGGTTAGGCTTAACAAGTTTTCTTCCGATTATTTCAAACGATTCTGTTTATTTTCATAATTGATGCATTTAAACTTAAACATTGTTAATTAATCGATTTTTCTGATTCATTTTGTAGTACGTTGTAGTACATTTTGTGTACATTGTAGTTCAATTTGTAAAATAAAGGACATGCATACGGACAGTACTTCGAAAACTTTGCAGTCGCCTAATGATTTCATATCGAAATCTTATTTCATTTTTGGCCAACTCATTGCCAATGAACAAGAAAATGCGATATTCGCACTCTGGTATACGTTGAACAGCATCTGCAGGCACATTATTTGAAGTTGATGTGGGGGATATTAAATAACTGCTCTCAAAAGAATTTTTGAATTCCCCTCAAAATATTAATCGTCAGGCAATGATGACGGTAGCTAGTCTCACTGTGTCATTTTTTCAAAATGACATTTGATTCCCTTTTTAATCTACACGATAAAAATCACAAAAAAATAAATAAATATGTATTTGACGTTCATTTTAATCGAAAATAAAAATGAATCAATTTGTTCTTTGTTTAATCAGTAATAAGATATAATTTTTACGTCTTAACCGTTCAACTCATAAATAAATCTTTTTATTACTTTCATCCATAATTTATTTCAATGACACTTTTGTTTACACGCTGACTCAAATAATTGCTAAACAATCCTTGAAAAGACAAACTTAAAAAAAATAAATTAGAAGCGTCTTTTCAAAAATGCATTTTAAAATTCAAAATTCAAGCCTTTGTTATATCTCAGACCTTCAAACTTAAAACGGAAAATTCGAGAACAAGCCTACATATATTTTTGTTATCTTCGTCAAGGATAAAGGCATTATTCGTGATTTGTTTATCTAAACAAATAAAAATAAAGAAACTTATTAGTATGCGGATTAATTTTAACTGATATACTTCAAAATTATTATATATCTCAAGGTAACAGTGAAATTTGTAAGAATTATTTAAAAAAAAAATGCCAATAATATTCATTATTGGCATTTGTTAACAATAATAACCATATTTTTGAAGAAATAAATTTGAAATTAATCGTTTTGTAATAAATTTACTTTAAAATAATTTCGAATATCAATTATTTTAGCAATACTTTTTATTATAATTAATTGAAATCAGCGAATGTGATAAGCGAATGAGTTATTGCATTTAAAATCGCATATGAGAACATTTCGACAGAGGGACAGTCTTTAAACAGAATGAATCTACATTTCATCTACAGTAATCTACATTTTTAGATGCTTAACTTAATTAATATTATATCTACATCTAGTTCTTTTGTTTTTGAGCTATCGAATTTACTTGTACTTGCCAGATAGATAAACCTTTCTCTGAATGAATTGATTTTAGTTTAAAATTTTCAGAAATCTGCAAATTCGGTCATAATCTCATATACCAACACATTTAGTTAAATTTGTTTTGAATTATCATATTCATATACAGGCAGACAAACACAATGCCAAAAATGTGTTTTTCGAACTCTAGAATGTCTGAAAAGTGTCGATTCATCAGCATTTAGAGTTCGAATATATTTGATCAACAGAATATTTTCACCATACTTAGTGCACGAGAAAGTAAAACGCTTAAAAAAAGGGGGGATTAAATTGCAATTTAAAGTGTAATATTCTTTTTATTATAATATTTCGTCTAGTATAAATTCACTTTTTTCGATTATTTTCTGTCCTTGTTTTTCAAACTTGTTTGGCGGAGTTCATTTAGATTCATTGAATAAATGATAAGTTCGCCGGTACTTACGTATTATACTGTCTTCGCCAAAGGTTTAGTAACTCATTGGCGTAGGATTTAAATTTGGCTATAAAGATCAAGATTACACCACTGCCGGATTGCCATAATTGGTGGTTTAGCAACTCATTGGCGACACTTTTTTTTGGCGAATTTGGTGATAAAGTTGGACGGTATAATACGTAACTACCAGTTTGCCACCGTTAAATTGACTTATGGAATCCAATGTGGATCTCTGCACATAAGACATTACAACACTGCATTACAAAACATAGTTTTTATATTCTAGATGACAAGTATTTATTGACTGATGTCATAAGATTAGGACATCAGAATAATGGATTCCATTGAATTTATATTTGACAAATAATTCCATATTTCGGCTGCTGTAAGAACCTCGTATCAGCGACATTTTGGAAAGGAAGGAAATAAAAGTCTTGAAACACCAAAACTCCAAATTTAGAAGAGCGAAGAGAGAAATTTTTTATCGTTTAAACGGAAATAAATAAAGGCAATACTTTGAATTTTCTCAATCATTTTTATCACCAATGTTTAATGAATTGTGCTGTTGGTGCTCAGCCCCCAAAACAGCAAATGTCTATGAAGTCTATGAAAGTTTTCATAGACGGGGGAAATGGACAGTTCTGTGTTCTGAAACTAGAGATCCAAAGATAAAAGTCTGACTTAGCTCCAATATCTTTAGACCTTAACTGGGCAAAAAGGAATGGCCTTCACGTCCAGAGTAGCCCTACTAGGAGTTAGGCTCTCCATGTACTTCACCCATTCTGCTCAGTTACACCTTTGCGACCTGATCAACCAGTTTACAACTCTTGAGAAGGGTTAACGAATGTTATTAATTTTTCGCATTATATTCATATTTAACTTTAAAAGAGGTATAAACTCACTATTTTTTTACTTCTATATATCTGCCTCTAAAACACAACTGTAGTTTCTTGCTTTATATATCAAAACACACTAGTTCTATATTATATTGTTACGTTTTTAGCGTAGCGGGTTCGGATTGAATGGACTTTATTTGAGGACAGCACAAACAAATTTATTTACAGCTATTTACAGGTATATACAGGATGGCTTGAAAAAGTAAAACTTCAGAAAACACAATCCAACAATAATTAGTCACTTACAGCGTAAATGCAAATCTTATGCACAATAAACACAGTTTGAAAAACAGCTATAGTATAGCACAGCAACAGTAAATCACAGCGAGCTCAATAACACAGCGTTAACAGCAAACGTAAACACAGCTCACTAATTACAAGCGAAAAGCTAAAAATAAGCGAAACGCTTCTCTTCCCAAAGAGAGAGATCCACTTTGAGCGATCAACTGCAGAAAGACGGCAACCCGCCTCTTATATAGTCGGGCGAAAGCGTGGCCGTGCTACGGCGAAAGCACCGAGAGAAAACGCGGCGCTGCCAGAATTGACTCGGGGTTACCAGAATATTCCTTCCGCCAAGTCAACTCTCCTGGCGCGGAGCGCCTTGTGACGCGCCGCCAACGTTTTCACCTCTGGCGAGCGTTAGCGTTAGCCCGCTTGTAACAATATTATAGTTTTCTAATTCCTTAAAATATTCAACAGCACTCATCATTTATTTTTTAAAAAAAATTAACTTTATTCTCCAATGAAGCAAGTTTATAAAATAATTAAAAGAACATCCAGTGTTCGGACTAAAATTGGAAGATAAAAACAATTATAGAGTAATAACTTCAAATATTATATTAAAGAAAACGATGAAGATAAATAATTGAAAAATGAGTTACACAGCTCTTGCTTTTTATTGAATGAAAGTTTCTTGTCTTTTTATGCATTGAATAACTTAATCAAATACAAGAAAATCGTAGTTGAAGGCTCTAGACATTGAGTCAGTATTATGTTTGTTTGTTTTTTCTTTCTTTTTAATTAACAACTACCTTGCGACGCCTCATAAATAATTCTTCAATTAAGGCTCCGAAGATAGAATGATGTCAAGTTGTGATGAAAAACAAAAGACTAGGTTATTACGCAAATTGAGAGCTGAATATTAAAATGTAAATCCTGATTTTTCTTTTTTCAATTCTTTCCTGCAAACACATGGATACTGTTTTTTAATCAACTCCTTCCGAATGCATTTATATTCATTATGGGCTGCGCATGCAAAGTATCCAAAGACGTCTCATGGCTTGACGGCTGCCTAGCAATAAAGAAACCACGTGATTTCAACAACAGCAGTGACCTCTTTCGGCTAGTCACGAGTTTCTTTCACGCAGATTTCTAAGCTGTGTTTTTTTTTTTCTTCTTTTTCTATTTTCTTTTTCTGCGTTTTGTTTTTCTCTATTTTCATTTTGGCATTTCTATTGGAAGTAAAATATGAAAAGAGATTTCCCATTGTTCCACAAAAGGCATTCATTTTTGCTACGCAGGTGGTTTTCACTTTAAAAGTGAAATTAATGTTATGGAAGGTTAGAAACGAAACGGAAAGAGTATTTTACTTTTTTATTTTTACGTAACGTTCGTTATTGTCTGTTTGTACTATCAGGCGCTAAAAATAACTTTCAGATTAGTTTAGCATACATACTTCGTGAACTGAAATGCAATAATTGATATTTAGTTTAATATTTGGGAGCTGTAAGGTGAGGAAAAATGAATATTTAATCAATTTTAAAACCGGATTAAATTCAGTAGCATGAATTAATTTTGAGAAAAATAATAGAACCTGTAATGATTAATCTTTCGAATAACAATTATCCACTCAAGTTTTTATCTACATAACGAAACAAGCGGAGAAAAAAAATGAGCTACTAGATTCCTATTTGAATTTCAATAGATTCCTCAATAATTCGTTTACGCATTTACGATATAATTTGAAATTTCGATAAAATCAAATCATATGACGTCACAATTCTATGACATACCTTATTGTACATTTCATCATAAGTAAATAATTTATACACATTTTGAGCAATTAAGTATGCATAGATTTGCCATTAAAATTTCGGGATATGTTTATCGTTGGCATTAAGATTTTTTGAAAAGAATAACGAGTATAAACACTTAAAGGTTAATAAAAAAATTGTAAAGAAGTGATAATAAGTACTTGATTATAACAACTGTTTTTTAAATTGAAACACTGTACTTTTTGGAGTTATTTATTGTTTTTTTTTAGAATGAATCTCTTTGTCAAACAGAGCACACTGTTAAGTCATGTTTAAATATTTTGAATAGAAAAAAAAAGTATTACTTTTCAGCTTCTAGTGGCTAGAATGCGAAAAAAGAAAGCAATAACGTATAATAATTTTGTTATATCAAATCCCCCCACCTTATGTACACATTAAATGGGTTATGAAACTAAATACACTTTAAATACACTAAATACACAAAAAAATTAACTAAATGCACTATAAATTAAAAAAAATATCATTGCAGTTAATAGTTGAATTTAATTAAATAGGAAATCAATCAGATTAAATGACAAATGCAAAATTATCATTATTAAATTCAATTGTCTTAAAACTAAGAATATCCAACAGGGGAAAATAACTAAATCTTTGGAAATATAATGTTATAAAATAAAATAATAATAAAATTAAACACATACTTATTTAGAATATCACAAACCATTTCAACTCTTTTCATTTAACATTATGATCATAAAAAATATATTTTTTGTTGCTTTTTTCTTTTTATAAATAGTTCCATATAGAAGTCAGCGACATTATCGTCTAAGCAGATACATATTTGTGTGTGATATTTTTACTTTGCTATCAAAGTTATACTGTTAAAAATATTACAATTTCAAGTTGCGAGGTGCAAATTGAAACAGCAACTTAAAATTTATTTTATTTAGAAACTTAAAATTTCAAAAATATTATAAATCCTATGTTTTAAATTTGTAGATCTCGCACGGAACTAGTTTCAAATTTTGCTTTTGAGTAAAAACAATATCTTTACTTTCATTGTAAAAATATAAATAACTACTTTTTAAAGAGCGACTGGAGTTAGACTCTTTTCCATCTGCTTAGAAAATAAATCTCTTGGTAAATAAAGAAACTCCCGATTAAAAAAAAATTCTTGGTAGCTTTTATTACATTAGAAAAATAATCTTTAAAATGTTAAAATAAACAGTTAAAGTATTTTTGATCGCTTTAACATAGACAAACTACTATTTATGTCATAAAATAAATAATGAAAGTATATTTTAAGGAACACTGCAAATAATTCGTCTGATACCATAAAAATAAATAATTTCCGTACTTTCTAACAAAATTATTTTTTTAAAAAATTCTTATTCCCAAATGATTAAAATTATTTTTCTAGAATTTCCGTTATTCTAAAGGTTGTTTCGTTTTTTATATTTAATCAATACCTCGCAGTTTTCAGCCCACGTTTATATATGAATATGATATATTTCTGACTTGGGTTAAATGAAAAGAGAACAATAATACTAAGGTACAGTGATTCGTTTTTTTGCAGAAATAAAAATATCTACTCAACTATTCTTATTATAATTTACATAATCTCGTCTGATTTCTTTACATTTTATTAATTTAATTATACTTTAATATGTTAACACTATTTAATATTATTTAATTTATATTCCTTAAAATATAATCATCATATTATATAATTATTTAATGGTAAACATTATAACATTAATTAATTTATATACTTTATTTTTATACTTTATCATTTTAACTATATATTTTTTAATTAGTTGATTTGGCTTGGAGTAATTTGTTTTTTTGGCAATTAACATAAGATTTCATTATCAATTTCTTACTTCTTAGCAATAGTTTCTTGATTTTTTTTCTGTTTTTATTTATATGCGAGTGTGACAACTCAGAATGATAAAATCGAATAGATTAAAGGAATCAATCCCTTGTGACTGTAAATGCAAACAATTTTGTGTTTACCTTTGTGAATTATAACTACAAAAAGCGAAATCTCTCGAGATGATTAAAAACAAAATAAATAAATAAAAAGATTGCATAAAGGATTTTAAATTCACGCTATTCGCTCTATTTTTTGTTTGTTTAAATTTCGTTTGTAAACTTTGAGAACAACCAGGTTTTGTTTGAAGAGACCTATATTATAATTAAAGTAATTAATTCAAAAACGAATTGTTTGATTTTTGAACAATGGTTTGTTTAGAATTTATTTCTCAGTTTCTGCTTGATGCTTTTATTAGTGAAATTAATCAGTTAAGTGAAATGTTTTTTAAAATATCGTTTGCATTATTTTCATTTTTCTAAATCCTTTATTATCTGTAAAAGAAAAGTAAATACGTCATTGTCTTACACAGAATAAATAATGTATGCTTTATAGCATATTTTAGTCACACACGTTCCTTACTTTCGTTTTTATTTATTAATTAAATACTGGGCAATCTGGGACATTGCATTCGATGTCAAACAAATCTTGAACAGTAAGTCTATTTTTATAAGTAATAACCCATTTTTGTCTTTGAAACGTCTTTTCATAAATCTAAACAAAATTGCGAATAATAGTTGGAAAGATAGAACACGAAATTATTTATTTGACTTATGCGTGGCACTTTTAGAATGCGGAAACAGATTGCGAAAAGCTGCTTACTGTGCAGAACCAAAATAATATTGTGACGACAAATGTGTTAAGAATATATCAATGACAAAGATTAGATAACTTATACTTTGACCTGTTTTCTAAAACACAGAGCTTTCAGATGCAATTGTGTCCTTGATTCGTAAGGTCAAACATTTTTAGAACTACTTACGTTGATTTGAAATATTCTTCTTACCAGAGATGAACGAATGCACATAAATAATTAAAGCAACATTTTATTTTTTACGTATTTATAACAACCTATTTTAAGTATTTCACCTTTTTGTTTCTCAGCTACTAAGTTTGTTGTATTTTATTTGATATTAATTTTTCTATATAAACAATTCTTAAAAAAAAGAATGTTCTAAATGAATTCTTGAACAAAGGATACGAATATCTTCAAAATATCTTTTGAATGGTTTGAGATAATTATTCAACTAAACTGAGATTATAATATGGATGACAAATCAATTTATTTAAAAAATATTGTTCTTCTTACCGTATTTTTATAGTTTTTAGCTGGCATTTACAATATACCATTATTTGAAATGATTTAATTTACAATTACATAAAATCCATACATATTTATTGCTTTTAAATTGCAATTTGAGTAAAATATTTCTGAAATATTTCATTCGTAATGAATCGTATTTTAACTTGCATCTTTATTTGTACAAATATTAGAAACAAATTAAATATATTTTGAGCAAAAACCTTCAAAAATGAAAGCTGAATTACTATTACTTATTGAACTGATTCAAATAAATTCACATTTTTTCTGCAACACCAATTGACACCAAAACCATTCTAAAAAAATACTTGTAGATAATTGAGAATGAATTTTAAGACAATAAGATGAGTTATTTCATTTCAGAAATGTCATGGTGGAACTGTGTATGTCTTATTTGGGCTCTGTCATCAGGGATTAAACTTTTAATTCCATCCAGTAAATTTGAAGTGTGGGTCGCTGTTTTAGGGTCGGCATACTTGAGGAACATTTCATTCCAGAAGCTTTAGGTCGTTGTCTAGCTGGAAAATCTCCAAAATATAGAGATTTCTTAATCAATCTTTGTTCGAAATGATGCCATTTTTGCCAATTTTATTAGGCTTTGTCCTCACTTTTAATTCAACGATTATCGTAAAAGTCAGTCTCGATCAGTAGCATTTCTTTTGGCATTTTTTCTCAATCAGTAGCACTAAGTGACATAAATATTTCACAATGAAAAAACAAATAACTCACTGTTAAGATACGAACTTATTTTTGAGCCTATTAGCCTTGTCTATCATATTTTGAACCTATCATATTTTGAAATAACGTTGATGAATTTTGGTATATGTCCATGCTATTCACATTATTAGTAATTATGTTCTCTGTTGGTAAAATACAGAATTTTTTAAACTAAAGAAAAAGATTAAAAAACGGAGGTGATATTATTTTCTTATTCTCATTTGTCTTTTTAAGTGGTATTTTTAAAAACTCACTAAACTTTCCATTTTCATGTCTGTTAGTTTTTATTTTAAACATGGTATAAAGGGGACGAATAGCACCCAAAGAAAAGTTCTCCTTTTTTGCTATTTTGGGCAAATGGATTTTAAAAGTGAAATAAATTATTTTTTGGCCATCAAAAGATCTGTAACTACGATATCTACACTCTCCTTGCCAGTTCATCAATACAATTTTGACTTAAATAACTTTTAGAGTTGAATTCTTTTATGTTCTAATATGCCATATCTTTTTATATTTCATATAACATAATATTATATTCGAAAAAATGAAATGAGATTAGTCATTAAAAGCAAAATTAAAACAAAAGAACTTTAAATAGAATTCAATATGAAATTAAAACAATTACAAAAACAGTTTTTGCAACAACACTGATCAGACAGTCCTCCTTCCATGGAAAAAATCCAAACAAATCATGCTCAACATAAAGGGTAATTATGTAAAGAATAAACAAATGCTTCACTTTCCTCTGAATAAACTATAGAGCTTTACAAACCGAGTTCGTGCCTTGAATCGATTCATTGTGAGCAAACTCTAAAATGAAGCATATTGTATTCTTCCTTCAATAGAACATTCACGAACAATTTGTTTGAATGACACATGAAACCCAAACAAATTAACGAAATTGCCTAATGCAGACGATAATATTCCAAGAGCACTTAAGGCGAGTGTTCACAGGTATTCAACCATTGCAATTAGCTTTTTGATTAAGCAGCTCGGTCAGAGGTGTGTTGTCTTTCAAGGCTACACCTGGAATTGGATTAAACAACATTCCCCAAGGTCGAACAAAAATAAAGAAAAAAAAAAAAATCGTTTGCCATTAATGGAGTTTCTATGCATTCTTTTCTTTTTCCGACTGCAGTCCCGTTACCCTTCAGTTTCTGGCCAGGAACATTCGTAATAAGTTCTTATTCGTTCTTTTTTATTGTTTGACAGGTCAAGATCAGGGAAAGAAGAGATACAAAGAGAGAGAGAGAGAAAGGGCGGGAAAATAAAATCAGAATAAAAAAAACATGTAAAGGTTATGAAATATAAAGAAAGGAAAGGTCACACAGCGCGTGCCACACGATGGAATTATTGCATTTCTTCACATTGCTGAGCCGAGAAATTGCCCCTCTTTTTCTTTTTTTCTTTCTGTTTGTTCTTTTTTCCCCCGGTTGGCCTTGGAACAGACGAGTTTTATAAATTCGTTCGAATACTCGTCAGCCTTGGAGTGTCTGCGACCTGGTATCGCCTTCTATCTTTTCAGCCTCCGTAACAAGGTATAAAAATGGCGGTTAGGGTGGGTGAGGGGATAGGATGAAACAATGTTCGCCGATGAAGAAAAAGGGATAAAAAACGACAAATAAAAGAAGAAGAAAAAAAAAATCGTTTTATCCTATTGAAATGGATCGTGTATTTTTCTAATTTTGTAATATGCATCGCTGGAAATGTAAATATGCTTGCAAAGTAAGGGAGGGGGTGGGAAAGGGAATAAAAAAAGAATTTGTTTGAATTTAAAGCTAGCATTATAGAGTAAGAATTTACAAGGACGTTGTGATTATACCGTGAGAAAATTTTAATGGGTGAATTGGCAATATACTTTTTTTGTTTTTATTCATGAAAAAGGACAAATATCTTAGTGAAGAAAGTTGTGCTGATCAAGGTTATTTGAGCATAGCATAATAGATATTTGTAAACGTTTCTTGCTTAAAATAAATATTTTTAAGATTGCTTTTCATAGAGTTTAATATTAAAGCTTATTAAAACTAAAATTGTAAAAAAAATCAATTCCATCTACGTTAAAGAAGGCATAAAAATAGAATAATTAATGCTTAATTTTTCTTTCTAAAAATATATTATATCTTAGATAATTTTGTTTTTAAGGTTTTCGATATTGCTAAGTTTAGAAGTTTCTATAAAAAAGATGTTACATATATTACAAAGAAACATATCATCAAAATTTTTTATTTTTGTATCAATACAGATTATTTAAAAACGTATTAAAAATTTCTTTTAGTATATAGTACGCGAGATAACTAATATTTTATCATTGTATGACCAATAAGAACATAAGGCCTAAAATCCTTTTTTTTAATTATTAATTTTTATATTTTTATTTATATTACTCATTTTTTAAAAAAAATCTATGAATTTATTTTAAAAGACATGAAGTTTTGTTATTCTATGTAAGTCTTTTTCGGATCCTTATTGAATTTCAGATATTCCAAAATTCACTCTTAAGCACATTGCCGCAGTTAACGAATTTCTATATAGGCAGTTGCCTATATCTGTTCCATGGCCGATTAAAAATTGTAATTAATCAATTTTTCAAATCAGTAAATTTGTTAAAATTGCAAATTGTCTGAATTATAAAGTTATCTGCACTTATGAAGTCTAAATTTTTAAGTTCCTATCTATGTTAATGGACTCACTTATTTATTATTGCATTATAAATGCTATGTCTTTACTTATGTAGTATTATGTTAAAAAGGGGATGATGTGCAACTATAAGTCCTAATAAATTAATAAAAAACATATAAATAAAAAAATTTTAAAAAATTATCAGCATATAATTAAATTCAGAATTCACTGAAATGTGTACTTAAACTGATAAATAAATTAAAATAAGGACTTCATTATTTTCACTCCCTTGGACCGCGTACTGCTTTCATCCACTTCTCATAGTTATTTTAAAACTGCCAGGGCCTGACTAAGGCAGGGCAGTTGCTCCGGGACCCCACATTAGTGGGGCCCAAAATTGAATAGAAATTTTATTTGACATTTCTTTCTTTAATGAATGTTCTTTATTACTAAAGTAATGAAGCAGATGGGACCCCGAAGAAGTTTTTGCCCAGGCCTCCAACTAGGCTGTCCGGCCCTGAAAACTACACCTTCTTCATTCTCTTGTTACAGTTCAAAATAATGAAGCTAGCCATCAAAGATCCCAAGTATAATTTGGATATATGGACGTTCATAAAACAAAATAAGTAAAAAAAAATAAAAGATTAAAATGGAATCTGTTATGCCTATTTCAATGTATCATGTCAGATTATCATTTCTTGAACGGCCAAGCACCACGTGGTCGTGCGAGTTAAATTACATTTTTATTCATTTTAATCGCTTCATTAAATGAATAACTTCAGTATTGCAAACGATCCGAAAAACTTTGTCTCGCCTTGATTATTTAAAAAAAAATATCAGATTTCCTATATATTTCATTTCATATAATCACGTGCTCAAAATGACATTTTTCTGGGTTTTATTTGCTCTTGTCATTAACTTATTTTTTGTTTACATCAGAGCTTTCGTAAATGCAATGGCAACGCATTTTTAAAAGCTTATTTTTTGAGATGCTCGTGCAGATAATAAAAATTTTATTTTTCGCCTGCGGATTTTTTTGACCTTAAAAACCTCACCCCCAAAACATCATGTTCTCAGGGCCCGACTTGACCTAACTGGGGCCTGGGGCAAAAACTTCTTTGGGAGGCCCTCTGTTCTTTACTACTTTAGTAATGAAAAACAGAATTTCATTATTGAAGAACACAAAAACGTAAAATAAACTTTCTATTTAATTTGGGGTCACCATCACGAAAAATCGTCAAATAATGTACAATTCCGCCAAATTTCTGACAGTGATTTTAAAGCGAAAAATCGCCAAATAATGTAGAATTCAACCAAATTTCTTTGGCGATTTTTTGATATCACCCAGATAGCGGGAAAGTACCATTTTTTTCTTATATAATATTTAATATTATAATTTCGTATTTTAAATATTAAGGCCACCAGGGACCTTTCAAATGATTTTTTTTTTGTAATTTTCACCTTAGCAATTTAAAATTTTACAGGCATTAAGAGTAACACTATAGGAGAGGACACACAAAATTGTAAAGTATTATGTTGATTTATTTATGAGTTCGGAGGGCTAATATAATATAATATTAGCGATAAATAACATTAATGAAAAAAGTTCCATGCTCTTCGAAAACACTCCAATTTTTATTCATACTTACTCTAATCCTTTTTGAAAGAAAAGTTGGAATTAATCTTGAAGTTTGAGTTCGAAATATCAAAATCAACCAATGTAATACCACAAAACTATTAAACTTTAAAAAAAATATGTAGTTTTATTATATTTGTTTATTTCTATATTTTATACTTAAACTTCAAGTTTAATCCCGTCTTTTGTTTCAAAAGGGTTAGAGTAAGTAATAATAAAAATTGGAGTGCTTTCGAACAAATCTAGAGCGCATGGAACATTTTTCCTTGACGTTATTTATCGCTAATATTATATTATATTACCCCCCCCCCCCGAACTCATAAATAAATTAACATAAATACTTTACAGTTTTTTGTAACAACTCTTATAGTATTACTTTTAATGCCTCTAAAATTTCAAATTGCTGAGGTAAAAATTGCAAAAAGTTATTTTAAAGGTCCCTGGTCGCCTTAAAGTAGCTTGACATTATAGATTCCTTTTCTCTCATTTTCGCAATAAAGAAGCATCACCTTGTTGCGATAATTAAGGTCTGAAAATACAAATATTGTATATTGCCATCGAGAACTCACAAGTCATATTCATCAGGTAGAATATGACTTCATTGCGATCTAGAAGCGACTAGAATAAGTGAAGGGAAATAAAAATGTTTAAATGACGTCATAATGGCTGGGCTGGAGGATTTGTACTTCCGGGTTAGAGGGCCCACGGTTTAGAAACTCGATTCTCTCGAAGAAATACCGAAACGTGTGTGGATCACCTATAATTATGGGGCCCAAATGCCCCCAAGTGCGTACATTTTGCGAGGCGGGTTTGAGTTCAGGCACACCTGTAAGTAGATTTATGAACTGTAGTGAAAATTGCGAGGCTTGCCTCACCAATAATTACAGTGTTGCTTCACAAAGAGACGTTAATATAACTAAATCTAAAAAACAACTTTTAAAAATTGATACAAACATTACGCACAGTATGGTTCGTGTTAATCTAGATTACAAATATATAAAATCTGACAGATTTAGGAATTTTGCTGCCCCAGGCATTGCATATTATGAGCCTTCTTCCCTCTTCCTCATAAACTTTTTTCCCCTTATAAACTTTAGCTTCACTTCCAACGCATTTTTAACTCACAATATGCTTTTATTTATGATAATCTTTTAATAATTTATTTTAGATCAATATTTTAATTTCGTTAAACTATTGAAAATATATCCATTTTTATTTATTCATTTTTGTGCTTATATTATGGAGAAAAATGACTAAAATAAGAAAACTCTCGGGAAATTAAATAGAATTAATTCATGATCTCCTTATTTGCATTAAAAGCAGTTAGTTATTGCAATTGATGGCAAGAAAATAACGAACTTCAAAAATTATAGCAACAAAAAAAAATCATTATTTTACACTAATATAACATAATAAGTTAATTAATTAAAATTGAATGATGCAATGGTGTAAAATTAATGTGATAAAATTATATAAGGGTTATTAATGTTAAGTAAAATTACTGATGTACATTTCTGTAATAACTTTGAATTAATGAAATTCAAAATTGAATGAATTATTGAAAAATCCAAATCTGGTCGATGTATAATGAAATGCCTAACAATAGAATTTAAAGATATTTTATTCTACACTAAAACATAAAAAACAGATAACAAAACATGGTCGAAGCACATGAAAGCGCAGCACTTGAAAACATCTACAAATAAGCAGCAAATTGCTTTTTAAACAACGTAACAACATAAAGCATTGTCAGAGACCTCGCTCAACTATTTGCTTGAGCTTAACTGCCTATTCATGCCTCTAAACTAGACTGCTTTTTCACTTACTGACTTTGATTGTGTGCCTCTGTTTTTATAGCCTCCACGACAGGACATCAAATGTTACAAAAGTATATCGTATCTTCGACTACATTATTGAATATTCAAATTCTTCATTTTCATCATCAAATTTTCAGTTTCGTCGCAAAATCGCCAAATGACAGCCAAGTTCGTTGCCAAGGTTGGGGAATAGCATCTCTTCAGCAGCCATGACTATATCTGTAATATTATCTTCTTTACTAGGAGAGTTATTGTGCAGAGAAACAATATTACAAATTCGTAATAGCATAAACAGACATTGAAATCTTAATATTTTATAATCTACAGAATTTGTTGTTTTAGAATGTTATCTATTTAGCAGCTAGGGTAATATTTAAAATTTTTTTTGCTGAGTTGTTTGCGAGCTTCATCAGTCCATTGCTAATCCTAGTTAGAAATCTGTTGCAGTATATTATATAAATGGAAAAGTTTAAATGATGAAAACAAGTATTCATTAAAAATCACATTGATGATCATTTTTATACCTCGCATGCCAATAAAATATATCTATTTTCATTAGTCTTATTGTCTTTAAATAATTCTGCTTTGGACAGCGCAATACTTTTGAAATGCCATTTTTTTTTCAAACTTTATTCCTTATTTGGACAGCACTGTTGCAATACCTATTCACAAGAAATAGACATGGAAAAAAAAAAAAGTACCTTTTCTTTTCAATTTACCGTGAAAAGTCCAGCTGCACGTTGGTTGTCGCGTGCAAACAGCTTTTAATGAAATGGCCAAAGCAGAAGAATATATAAATAAAAATAAATGAAAGAACTTTATCGAAAGAAAGACAAAAAATATCCATATTGAGAGGGGGAATAACCTTATTGAATCGGAGCCAAGCAATAAAACTATGTTTATTGCGGTTTGTTTCAGGCTTGGAAAAAGAGATGAAGAAAAAATGACTTTTTCTTTATTTATCTCTTTTTTTTTCTGCTACCTTGATTGAATATACTTGTTTGCTGTGTTATGGCACACATTTTAAAATTGTAAACAACTTGGTCTTTTCACAAAAAGATCCCATCTAAATACTTACTGTTGAAATTTCATGATAAATTTATAAAGAGCACTTGCAAGCTGCTAGTTTTGCATTCTTTGGCGATCAACTGCTTTCAATTAAATTTTAATTTCAAATATTGGCAGGCGAAAAAAAATCATACACAGTAGTGTAGTTTATTGTGGTATTTATTTCCTTTTTTTACTCATATCTATGTACATCCAATTACATATTAGAAGGGGGATAAAAAGTGTATTAAAAAGAACTCTTTTTGAAAAGATTTCACTATTCTTTGTTCTGGAGCTAAACCTTCAATGTAAATATAATAAAAAAATAATTTAAATTGTATTTAAGCACACTTAATACTAAAATCTACTCGACATGAAAAAGTAAACCATATCTCTAAACTATTAAATGGAATTAGAACAAATTATCTACGTGATGATGAGATGTAAAACTTCAATTAAGACTCTGGCGTTTTTCTTGTCATTCGAAAACGGCTCGATATTCTGAAATACATCCTACAATAGCTTTAATATAACTTCTATTTAGATACTAAAAAAATATTATTAAATTCATAAGATTAATAAATTACTAATTTATTAATCTTATGAATTTATTTAAATAATAAAATGATTAATTTATTATTTAAATTTGGATTTTAGAGTTATAATCACTGAGGTTTTTAAGATGAATAAAATTAACCTTTTTAAAAATCAAGCATTCAGTTGGATCTCGTACTCTTATATGGACTTAAGCAAACTTTATTAATACTCATGGGGCATAAAAGCTTGCAGATGGCTCAGGTGGCTTCTGATCATTTGAGAACTGTTCGAAATTCCTGGGTGTTTCCCAAAATAGCTATAGAACAGCTTCTAATTAGGTGGCTAAACAAATAATTAGTAAATTCATGTTATTCATTTATTCGCCCCAATTTTGTATTTTGCGAATATAGCAAAGGATGTTGAATAAAATTAATTAAAATATTTAGCAGAAGTGTAATGCAGTCATTCTTGCCACTCATATGCATTTGAAGTGTTAAATTTTAATTATGGAAACAAATGAATAAATTAAATAAAATAATTTATTAAGAAAAATGTTGTTATTATAGATCATGTTACACACACACACACACACACTCCTTAAAATGATTTGTTTTTGTATAATCTATTATAATAAAAATGCAGCTCGAAATGCGTTGCTAAGCGCAAAACTGGAGAACAGCTCGACCGATTCGGCTAATTTTTTGTTTAATAGTTTCGTTAAGACACGAGGATGGTTCTTATGGAGAGAAAAAATGAAAAAACTGCGAGGAAAATAGTTAAAACGACACTTTTCTAACTTTCCCGCCAAAAATCTGCATTTCCTTCCCCCACGCCAACTGAGTGAGATAGCAGGAAGTAATAAATAATGATTTGTTTAGAAAGAAATGCGCGAAGTCAGTTGGTTTTCATTCATAGATAACGGGATGTTTAAAAAAGAAACAAAATAGCTGCTTTTATTATTAGTCTGTATGAATATTTAATCTATGCCTGCTCAAAATAAAATTTCGGCACGGAAGAAAAAAAAAGAATAACAAAGTGAAAATAGGGTTTGTAGAAACAAAATTAGTGAAGAAAAAAAGGATAGAAAAAAAAAAGAAAAGAAAAGAAGGATGTGTGTGTATCAATATTATTTCCTCTGTGCGCGGCATTTTCCGAGCTTTTTTTAAACTTTCGCATCTCTCAGAAACCAATTGTGTCTTTATTGTTTACTGTGTTTACATTTATGAAAATTTGAATCTCATTATTCTATGAAAACGTAGAATTTTACACCTTTCCCTCCACCATTTAAGTAAAATATCAATTTCGGGACAATCATTGCTCGGATACAAAGAGAAAGATGAATAGCACAATGAACAGAACATCTGAAGAAAATAATACTAAATAATACTCTAAATGAATTATATGATTATCAAAATTTGTTTGGTTTAAAAATATTTTGATGAAAAACCTGTTATGAGACACAGCTAAATAAAATATTATATGAAAATTTTAGCGAGCAATTAATACTGGCGAACCGACTGGTCGCCAAGGGCGGCTAGTCTATATTAATAAAAATGGAACTCGAAATGCGTTGCTAAGCGCAAAACTAGAGAACGGCTCGACCGATTCGGCTAATTTTTATTTTAATATTTTCGTTAAGACACGAGGATGGTTCTTATGGAGAGAAAAAATGAAAAAACTGCGAGGAAAATAGTTAAAACGACACTTTTCTTACTTTCCCGCTAAAAATCTTCATTTCCTTCCCCCACACCGAGTAAGATTGCACGAAGTAATAAATTATCATTTGTTTAGAAAGAAATGCGCGAAGTCAGTTGGTTTTCATTTATAGATAACGGGATGTTTAAAAAAGAAAGGAAATAGTTGCTTTTATTATTAGTCTGTATGGATATTTAATCTTTAGAGTGATTAGCGGAGAGTGCTAGTTGTGATGATTGCGGTAGGCCCGAACTCCGTACCTTTTGGTTAGTAGTCCAGTACCAAATCCGTTGGGCCAAAAGTGCACTTCGGTCCGAGGGATGTTGGCTGGTATATATAGATGGTATTCACCACAAATCTATGCCTGTGCAAAATAAAGTCTGGGCAGGGAAGAGAAAAAAGAATAACAAAGCGAAAAAAGGGTTTGTAGAAAGAGAAGTAGTGAACTAAAAAAGAAAAGGAAAAAAAAGAAAAGAAAAGAAGTGTGTGTGTGTGTGTGTCACCATTATTTCCTCTGCACGCGGCATTTTCCAAGCTGTTCTTAAACTTTCGCATCTCTTGAAAACCTATTGTTTCTTTATTTGTTTAGTGTGTTAACATTTATGAAAATTTAAATCTCATTATTCTATAAAAACAGAATTTTGGACCTTTACCTCCACCATTTAAGTAAAATATCAATTCGGGAGCAATCATTGCTCGGATAGGAAGAGAAAGATGATTAGTACAATGAACAGAGCATCTGAAGAAAATAATACTATAAATGAATTGTATGATTATCAAAATTTGTTTGGTTTAAAAATATTTTGGTGAAAAACTGTTATGAGACACAGCTACATAAAATATTATATGAAAATTTTAACGAGCATTAATACTGGCGAGCCAACTGGTCGCAAAAGGCGGCTAGTATTGAATAAATTTAAAACGAGGAGGATTTTTCTTAGTTATTAATTTAGCGAAAACTGATGAAAGCTTATTTTCTTTGATTAAAAAATAAGCTTATGCTAATAAAATTGTTGCATTCTGTTCTTTTTCTTGCTTTTTTGAATAGCTAAGTTGAGATTTATGGTTAGTGATCTGTTTGAAATAAGGTTAGTGGTTAGTGATCTAATTAAAAAAAACGAAGAAGAAAAATTGAACTTATTACATTAAATTAAAAAACTGGCGTGAAATTAAAATACAGTAACTTGATGATGGAATCATGAATAGAATTATAAAACTTGTAGAATAAATAGATACAGAAAAATATATACATTTACATATTCTGGAAAGATATTACATTACAAACTATTCTTTTTTATTTCACCTGAATCATGTAGTACGAATTTCAAAGCTATTACTATTACGTGAAAACGTGAAATTGGTTGTCAATTCAAAAATTACAACGTGATGATTAAAAAATACATTCTGATGTTTAAAAAATAAAGAGGCATATAGCTTCAAAAATAAAATGATTGATAACTGATTTGTGTATATGTTTATTCTAACTCTTAAAAAGATTGTAACCATAGTGATTTCATCTACCATGAAATCAATGATAGGAATCAATGTTAATTAAACACATATTATATTGCCCATAAAAGAGTTTCTTTCTTTACTTAAAATTTTTTAGTATGTTTACATCGTAACTTTTTAATACTCAGACAAAATATTTCATGAAGTAATTTATTTAATGGTTTATACTATCCGAAGAATTTTCCATATATGCTACGTTGTCCTGGTTTGCTTTTGGGAATTTACGGTCAGTTAAACTGGAAGCTGAAGATATTTTTAACATCCGAACTGGACGAACAACTCTAAGAAATAGACATCGGATCGGCAAGTTAAATTCTAAATTTTTAAGAACGATAATGGTGAATTCGAAATGAAAATGAAATTTCTAAATTGTTATGCATATCACTATTACAAAAATTATTCAAATTTTATCTCTTAAATATGGATACAAATGATTTCAATTTCAAGACATAAAGAAATTGAACGCCTGGACAAGAAACGCTCTGATATATTTTGATTTCACAGTACACTGCACTGAAAGTTTGACTGAAAGCTAATTCAGTGATTTTTCTGGTCTTGAAAGATCGCCTGGTTTCACATTGTCAATTGAAAAAAAATTATTTTGGTGTTTCCAGTATTTTTGAATCTAGAATATTGCAGGAATAAACATTTACTCTAAAAATTCCTTAGAAGTATTAATTAATGTGCCAAATTAAGAATGCCAATTTGGAATTAAATTAACAAAAGAAATTGCAGGAATTATCAAGAAATGCAAGGTCATTGCTCACACTGTTCAAAACAGATAAAACTAATTTCTGAGTACATTTTCTTACTTTAATAAAAATGGGATTAATTATTAATGTATTGTTGATTGTAAATATACTCCTTCAAATTTTTCTTATATTTATTATTATATTTATGCTCGCTAATAGTCTTTAAATAATTGTGATGGATAAATTTTATTCTTCATTTTCAAAATTTGCCAACTTGACGTGCATTTTTCTTTTTCTTGATAGGTTCTCAATGTATCATTATACTTGTTAGAATACTTTTGTTCTAAAATGATCATTAAGAACAATGCCCTTTTTTTACATTTTGAGAGCAAATTGTGCTTTTCTATTTTTAATAGGATCCATATTCAAACCAACTTGCACATTATAAAAATCTAACCATAAAGTTCTGGGAAAATATTTTAGCTAAAAAAATTTAAGTATTTTTTTAGATATATATTATTTAGTATTTAAAATAAGGAAATAAAAACTACATTAATTTTTATTATTTATTTAAATGTGAACATCATTAAGAATACAACTTAAGATTGCATTTTTAGTTGTATTTCGAGTTTTGTTGTTTTAAAGATAATTTAGAAATAATGGATTCTGAAGATGATATGAACTAATATGTTTTACATAAGATGAAAGTAGTTAAAAGCACAATTTTCGAAAAACAATTTACATTGCTTTCAGATGCTAGGAGCGGTTGCTTTATAACGAAAATGATCCCAAAACATTAAAGAATTCAGCTGAAGACATAAATTATTTTTATAATTTTTTGGTAAAAGCAGTTATTATTCTTTGTAACCATAAAGACTAAAAGCCAACCCGAGGAAAATGTAATTGCAGCAAAGTAAAATTAATAAAATAAAAAATATATGAACCATTTCCTGTAAAATCGTTAGTTTAGGCTTAGTATTTTAGACTGGCTCACAGAATCCCTAACTTATGTTGTTAAGATGACGAAACTGCTTTTGTGAGTATGAGTATTCTTAATGAGTATTCTTTAAGAATACTCATTAAAAAAATGTGCCGTTCTTAAAAAAACTTTTTACGAATCAAATTCTGGTAGAATTCTGCAATTTATTCGGAACTATGAGAAAAGGAACAGTAAAAGCATTTCGTTTTCCTTCATCTGTGACTGTTGGCTACATTCCAAACAAATATGTTTTTGAAGCAAATATAATAAATGGAACTTTGCAACTTGGTGGGATCGAGGGAAGATTTTTGGATTTAATTTCAAAAGCACTGGAATTTACATACCGTCTAAAATTTCCTTTGGATCGTGAAATTGGAACTTTATATGAGAATGGCAACTGGACTGGTTTAATAGGAATGCTGCAAAGAAAAGAAACTGACATGGCTTTGAATTTTTTGATTCGTTCGGAACAAAGAGCAAAAACTGTAGCTTTCAGTGACTTTTATGAGATGAGCGATATTAGGTTTCTTGTGGACAAACCAGGAGTTGTTCCCTCCAAATGGTCTATCTTTTATCCTTTTAACATTGCCACATGGATATGCATCCTTTTGATTTTACTAATTGGACCAAAATTGGTGATATTCGTCCTCAATTTAAGAATTTCATACATAAAACTTTTTTTCGAAATGTTTGGCACTCTCTTGCAGCAATCGTTTACCATCAAGTTGAATTCTCCTAGAAGTAATACTGTTCTATTTCTGTGGATTGTATTTGCGATGATGGTGTCCCTTTTTTATTCTTCGACGCTTCTTTCTTTCATAACAATTCCTTCAGAACAACCTCCACTTGAAAATTTTGAGGAGCTGTCTCGAGCCGTGGCGAGAGGAACGTACAGATGTTTTGGATTGAAAGGATCGCATTTGTTGCCGGCACTTCTCACTTCGGAACAAGAACACCTTAGAATTTTAGGTAAAGTAATTAAAGAAAATGCTTGGTTTCTCGACAAAAACGACGAACTGAAAAATTTGAAGGACATTTTAACACAATCTGCCATTATTGATAATCGATTTAAACTAGAGATACTTCGTAATACACTGGAATACGATTCATACGTATTATCGCGGGAACCCCTTGTTTCAATTGGTTTTATGATAGCTTTGAGGAAAGATTTCTGTTGTAAGCGGCGATTGAATGATATAATATCCAGGATAAAGAGCGCGGGATTGTATCAAAAATTGGAGAAGGAAGAACTTTTTAGAATTTTTCTCACTAAAAACAAATCGAATAAAGAAAGAAATTCACTGCAGTTAAACATTCACGATTTTTTCGGAGCCTTCATGTTTCTTTCGATAGGATACTCTCTATCATTGCTTGTTTTATTAGGTGAAACTATATATTTTCGCTTACGTATAAGACTTTAAATTTGGCATATATAAATTGAATGTATTTTTTGATAGAATAAAAAGTAGATTAAAAGAAGAATGCAGAATATGCACTCTAGGCTCAGAATAGGCTCCAAAATAAAGAACATTTTAAAAATATTTATCTCATTTTTACGTTTTACCCTATACCAAAATGAAGCATCAAACAAATTCTGCTTTTTAGTCTTATGATTCATTGAATTTTGTGAAGAAAATTATATTTATTTAAATTAATAATAATTTACAATGTTATTTTGCTAATAAAATGTTGCTTTTTTTATCTAATTATTCTTAATTTCTTTCAATAATTCATTTCGTAGAAATATTAAGTTATAAAAATACAATTACTGAATGTTATGCATTCAAATTATCAATGTTATTTAATCCCTACTATTAGTTCACACTCCCCCTATATATGTATTGTTCAAATTTTCAATTATTAATAAAATATTTTTTATTCATCCAATCAAGTTCAAATGCTTTTTTTTTTAATTTTTAGTGTATAACACCTGAAGTTAATACAGTATTTTCAAGCATTAATTCGTTATTTAAATTAAATTAATTTTTATTACTTTAAATAGAGTATTAGCAGTTTGCAATGGAAGCTGAAATCCAAGGCAGTAGCTCAATCGGTAAAATATGAGAATTTTAGTATTTTTCAAGTGAAGGTGAAGAAGTTGTGAGTTTAATTCTTGCGAAAATCAATATTTTTTTGATGAATTATATATATGAATTATAATTATCTAATAAAAAATAACTAAAATAAAATTATTCTTTATTGATTGGATCTTGACACCCAGGAGGATACACGAAAAGGTGGGGATCCGAGAAGTACTTCCCAAGGGAAAGGTTGTACCGTGACCGGTGATGACACTTAGGACTCAACCACAGTTCCTACCAGTGTTGCTGTAGTGGTTATTCAGTATTTATTATCTGTGTGCCTTCGGACAGATCGGAAAATTAGTGATATGATTTCTCTTAAAACAAAATGGCTGGTAATTCAAAATTAATAGTTGATTGTCGATTATTGTGATTGTTTTAGAGAGTAAGTAAGAAATTAATTGCCAGGAATCCTAATAAGTTTAATATTAAAATATAAATTAAAATAAAATTTATTTTAGTTCATTAGTTAATTCTAAAATCAGCGTTAAGTTTCCAGAATTTCCATTATTTTCGTTAATGTTAGCTAAAGGATTATCATCAAAACTTAAGGGCTAAAAGATTTCACGTATTCTGAATTCGTTTATAAAAAATAATCAAATATATTGGGTTACTTCTGTGCAGACCAAATTTGGAAATTGCATTTCTGATCGGAAAAAAATTCAAGAAAATGATGACAGTATGATACGAGTAAATTGTTAAATTCTATCTAAAAACTCATGAATAAAGATGACATTTTCATAAAAACGGTTAAATGAATGTTTAAAAAGCTATAAATAATCCAAGAAAGGAGAGACAAAAGATGTGCACTGCTGGAAAATTCTCATCACGTAAATTATTTCCGATTGATCGAGCAACACAATAGAAAAAAAAAACTAAATAAACTTATGACGGATAAAGACATAGAGTTTGATTTATTGTTTCCTAAGGTTCACTTGATAGACAAATGCATCCATTTATTTTGTTCACTGTAGTACTTAGATTGCAGCGTTATGAGAAATCTTTGTGAAATTCGTGAGATAATTTTCATCGGGTTCATTAGAAACGAAATCAAGGTCAATTCCTGGTGATATCTTATAAAGAAAAGCTGAAATATGAATGAAACACAGTATTTGCCAATTTTCTTTTTTATGTTATGGGTTCGGAAATATGAGCAACATCACTTAATGTTCGCCAATTGTTTCAATAGAATAAAAAATTATAATTTTTAGCTTAACATAAAGTTTTAAATTATAGTAGTTGATTTGATCAAACATATTCGTTTACCGAAATAAATGAATTTAAACAATTCTAAGTCAAACGCTAATTTTGTTTTATTTTTTAGCTAACTGCCGAATTCTGAAGATCGATTAAAATAAAATAAAATAAAACTTGCTATTGGTAAAATAATAACGTGTTTTAAGTGCAAAACATCATCAAGATTTAAGCAACATGTTTCAAGATTTAATTTTGATGCATTAATCCGTCCCTAAAAACGTAAATGATACAGCGAAAAAGATATCAATTTTATAGCATATTTTATGTTTGAATAAACAATTAAAGTGTATTTTTTTAATTGGTCAACGGACTTGCCCAATTTTGAAGGGGGAAAAAGTTGTTCAACAGGTTCATCTTTGTACAGAGAAATTTATAAACAAGATTACGACAATAATAATAAGTATTTTTCAAATGCTTTTTTTTCATAATCTCAAGCAATTTAATGTGTTTTCTTTAGCCCTTGGTTTTAAATTAAAATTACTTGGGTTTACCAATAAACTGTTATCAGATTATTTGAACTAAGAATGCATATTTTTCAAGAAGGAAAAGAGAAACTGATCAGAAAAATAATTGCTGCTTTTATACTTTTCGTTAATAGGATACACATATTTTTTCCACAAAAGTATTATGTGAGCAAGTAAATCTTATTTTCCTTACACAAAACTAGCCTTTTCTCTTTTCTTTAATGCTTTGTCCATTCATTGTTTAAACACATAATAATTCCTGACTATTATCCAGCAAACTTCGCAACAGAATTCCAAACTGTACCATTTTGAGTTAGAAGGTTTGCTATTATAGAAAATTAAATAAAGAGAGGTAATCTTATTAAAAGTAACATGCTTTGGCAATAATACTTAATAAAAAAAACATTTCCTATACTTGGAGCAACGTGAAAAATTAATGCTTTTAATATTTCGATTTTTGGTTTTATGACAGATAAAGTTTCTTTGAACTTTATTCTGATGAAATTGCAATCAGCATTTTCGACGATTCTGAAGCAATTTTATTGTGCACAAGAGTAAGATATTTCTTTTCTTCCCGAATTCCGGCGTTTGAACCGACAGTAGATTCTATCTTTCATTTTCTCTTTCACTCAAATTTTATGATTGAAACCATTGGGATCTATTCTTAAGACTTGAAGTTTTGGGCAAGAAAACAGCTTTCATTTAAAGATATTCTTTAACCTAAAGAACGATAATATATATATGTAATGATATTTTAAACTCTCGATTTAAATTCAAATTAATTTCTTAATTTTCACTCTAAGTTAGCTATAGTAATTTCATTCTAAAATATTATTTTATTTCCTGACCCATTCCACTTGTTTCAGTTAATTAGTTCAACAGAAGCTTTGTAAAATTGCTGAATCAGCTAAACGCCGGCTACTTTCCCACACTTCAAGTGTAGCGATAGAAGTAAAACAGCTTAACAAATTCCATAAAAAAATCCCTTGAATTCTCTTATACGAGCTGTGCATGTGATTGATATGTGTCAAAGATCCCTCTTAAAAATCTGAAAGTATTAAAATTTAATCTTCTTTTTCGTCAATTCGTTTTGTGTTACTCTGTGTTGTGCATGTCGCTTTTACTTTTAAATACTGCCTACTTCCCGTGGTGTAATAAAACGTACTTAAAAACTGAATCTGTCGTGTCCACGATTTCGGCGGCCGCGACTCTGCTATCGGCTTTCAACAA
>JAOUZG010000498.1:366702-405117 GCA_026289955.1 Argiope argentata
GCGAATTCATTTCAGATAAAACTCATGGTAACTACCAATATTTTAAAACTCACTCGGTAAAATTAGCATCATTTTTTGGCAAGTGACACTAAAATAACAGCAATGTTTCATTTCTTAATGATCCTCTAGATACTCATCGTCGTGAGTGTACCATAATCTTAGGGACCTGTCTAACAAAACAGACGGCACCGAGCAGGTTAACTCGAATGTACTAATAAATTATTCTGATCAAGAAACGGACGATTCTTTGAAACATCACGATCACGTTGTGGAGGTGACTGCAGAAGATTGCGTAGGTTTTCCTCCAGTCAATTTCATTAGGCTTGAAACTCGGAGGAATAAGAAAAGAAAGCGAAAGAAGAAAGAAAACAAGTGCACTCAAAAGCCTTTCGAAGATGGTAATCTTTTCTTTTCATAGGCTTCTGCTTTATTTATCGGTCTGACGTCAAACAGGATGAACGAAGCCAGTTATAAAGACAGTTAGAGTCGACCTTGGATGAACCTGTTGCCCACAGAGAAAGGTGTTTTTTTTTTTGTTGTTGGTTAATTATTTTTTATGGATATAAAGCGTAGTTTAATACCCGTGGAGTTAAATAAAAATAAGTAATAGAATTAGTAACAATCAAAATAAAATTACCTGTAGTAAGACTTATTATTTCTCTGGCTTACAAAAGATTGCAGCTAAATATACACTCTCTGATTTTGTAGAGTCTAATTGGCCAAATTTTTATTGCAATGACTTAAAATAAAGTAGAGTTTCTGAACAGTTAATTTACTCCAAATCTATATCGTCAAAGGTATTTTGACTTATCAAGATTTTTAAATCCTTGTCTTCTAATATTTTATTTTGATTCTTTTTATCTTCAAATTAGAATTCATTTTTTTTATGAGAAAATGTTAAAATTAATTATCAAATGATTTCTATTGCTATCATAGTTAAATATTTTTTTTAATCCCTGAATTAATAGACTGAGATGATCTATTTCAGTTATTTCTGCGTCTATGTTTTTTTTTATACCGGTTGTCCAAAAAGTTCCCGTACTCCAAATTTAAAAAATCATTTTCCATGATTTTTTTCAACTATATTAAATTTTGCCATACGAGTAATGAAACCATGGACATGCTTGAAGCTTTTTCAGCGATCGACTTATCTCAAAAAATCTTTGGCCCCCTCGATCCCCTGATCTGATCAACCCGGAATTTTTTCTGTGGGGATATTTAAAGCACAAAGTTTATGCAGGTGATCCTCAAACAATAGATGATTTGAAAATCGCAATTACCCAAAGGATACAAGAAATCACTCCTAGCATGTTAAAACGTTTTTCGAAAATCATGCGCAAACGAGTTCAGCTTTGTCTCCAAGAAAGGGATGGACATTTTGAACATTTGTTATAAATGTAAGTTTAGTATTTTTTCCTTAGTTATGTTAAAAGTGCTTTTTATCATTGGCATAAAAATAATTCTGTTTAAACCTATTGTTTTTGTAAAATAAATTCACAAATCACCAGTACGGGAACTTTTTGGACACCCTGTACTTTGAATGAATACGGCAGTTTTAAAACAGTCAGAGTTTTTAATTATAAATGAATCGACGTATTTTTCCTTCAGTATGGAGGCTAATTATTATTTATTTCATCAATCAAATGCAACATATATACAGATTTTTTAAAGATGATTTTGATGATTCTACCCAAGTTATAAATCGGTGTTTTATTCTAAATTCAATGTATAAGTTGGAAACTATTTGCTTGTTTGTCTTTTCCAGTATATATGAACATGCCAGATCAAACTAGTCGTGTGGTTTCCTCTAAATGTTCTCGCATACTCTGCATTAAAGGTGTTTACCCAGAGAGCTCCTTATATGGCGCGTACAGTAGTTACTTAATATTATGTGGCGTAAACTTAGATCCTTGGAGCCATTTGGCGATTAATGCTTGTGGTTAATAGTATACGAAAATCTTTGTGTTTTATGCACTTGTTTCCGAACCGATTTTAACTAAAACTTGATAGAAAATTGCACTTTTTATAATAAAATCCCATATCCATCAATAATGATAAATCCATAATTTGATATATTTAAGTCATTGAGTTTTTGAATCATCACTTTTACATGGTTCTGAAAATACAGACCGACAGACGGTCTACCCTTTGTTGGAATTGATTCAAAATTTGATTTGTGTCTACACTGTAGATCTAAAATCTGTATGTCTAATTTAATTTTTCTAGATCTTTAAATTTTGTAGTTATCGAATTAACTTGTATTTAAACAGTCGGACAGAGAGATTTCTCTTGAAAGGATTTTGGTCCCAATCTGATTGAAATCTACGAATTTGATATAAAGACCGTACAGCAAATTTCATCCGTCTAGCTCAAAGCGTTTCTGAGTTATCTTTGTCACAGACAGACAGACGAACATATCCGAAAAAAAAGGAGGGGTCGAGCTCAGGGAGGTCTAAAACGCTGAGATTCGTCAAAATTTTGAGTTCGAATTTTGTGACGATTACTCTACTGTAATCATACATCTCTCATACAATGCATGATTACAGTAGACGATGTATGATTACAGTAGACTCATTCTTACTGTAGACTACAGTAGTAGAATCCTCGATCATACAGTAGACTCATCTACGATGTATGATTACAGTAGACGATTACTCTACTGTAATCATACATCTCTCATACGTTTCAATGTACTACGTATATGAGAAAGAAAACAGAGCAAGTTGTGTAAATGAAATTTAGTTTGTGGTATTGACACCAAAACAGTCAAGGGGAAAGCAACCCGCAAGATCCTTCTCTTTTTCATTGTGATTTTGACGGAGTTATTTTAAATGTTTGTAGGAAGTAAATTTAAAAAATAGAAAGCGTCACATCTGTCTGTAATTCAGCCCAACCCAGTTCCAAGAATAAAACATTCTCACAGGGGTGACACCAAATGGCTTACTGACACTGTTCTAGGGTTAACTCCCGGTAGAAAGAATTCTAGGTTAAGTTTAAGTACTCAGTGACACTAACCATGAAATAAAAAAAAAGAAATCCTGACATTTTGGTATTAGTCACTCAAAGTTGTTTTAAAACCACACAGCATCAACTACAAAAGTTAAAAATTTTTTTCTCTCCAAAGCCTGTGTTAGTGTGATATATTTAAAGCAGAGACTGCAAGCATCCACATAATACTTCTTTTTGCAAATATAGACGAAAAATTATGTCAATTATATCATGATTTTATTATTAATTAATCTGCTATGCATATTTCAATGCATCATGTCAGAACATAATTTCTCGAACGGCCAAACACCGCGTGCTCTGCAAATAAAATCATGTCTTTATTAATTTTAATTGTTTCATCGAATGAGTCACTTTAATATTGCAGACGATTCAAAAAACTTTGTCTCGCATTTATTGTTTAAAAAAATATTGCATTTCCTATTTATTTCCTTTCACATAATCACGTGCTCAAAATGACATATTTTCTAGGTTTTATTTGCTTTAGTAAATAACTTATTTTTTTCAATCAGAACTTTTGTAAATGTAATGGCAACGCGTTATTAAAAGCTGATTTTCTGAGATGCTTGTGCATACAATAAAATTCCAATTTTTCGCCAACGGATTTTTGTCTACCTCATTCCAAAAATAACATCATGTTCTGACATGATAAAAATTAGTAAATAATGGAAACAAAACAGCTTGATGCATTTAATTCCGATTAAATTTAGGGATAATTTATTCACAGTGCAATCTAATCAGTTTTTAAAAATTAATGATAGAAATTTGTTTTACTAACAGCAATTGAGAGTTTGATTCACTTTTTTAAGCTGAAAGATTTGGTCTTCGTTCGTTTAGCTGTGTCAAACAAAAGAACAAGATGAGAATTAGGGTTTGTGACCAAGCAGCTGAAGAAACACATTCATGATAAACACACAAAATTAAAAATCAAATTTTTTGCATTAAAAAAATCAATAATTGCCGTGAAACCTGTTTAAATTCTCTGTATGATATCTCATTTTAATACAATAATATCTGTATTAACATAGAGATCAATATATATCATAGCTTGAGTTTTCCTACGAAATTATATTTAAGAAATCTTTTGACTGTTATGCAAGACGCATACACGGTTTTAGTCTGAAGCCATTTCTAGAATGAATACCATCTAAGTATCATTTATTTTAAATATTCTTTTTAGAAGTGAAGAAGCCAACATTCTGCTATTTTATTACAAAGAAAAAAAAATAATTTGTTTTATAGTTATATCTTGTTTATTGAAGATATTGATGCTAAAAGTTAAAACTCTTGCTTATATTGATGCTAAAAAGTTAAAACTTTAAATATACCAACAAAAGGAGAATATTTACAATCAGCTAGTTAGTACAGAATACACACACAGAGTATATATACTTTATGTATATATGATGTTTTATATGTATACCTAATTATTATGTTTTGTACGTATGATAACCCAACGTTACTTTCTCGCTTGTAAAGAGGATCCATTGTAACCGTCAAAGAAATTCGAAAATAAGAATTTGATGAATTTACACAATCAAACTTTTTAAAGTCTGAAAAATGTATTTTTGGAATTATGTATATCTATATATCCGTTCTTACGTATACATATATACATATAAACCTAAAGCAAAGTGTTTGCATTTAGCTAGATAGAATATTTTACATAATATTGGAACCATAGAAGGTTCATGCAAAGAGAGGATTACCAATATGTAGAAATACAGATTACCACTGCCTTTCGATATGTAAATTTAATTGATAGTTTTATATGTTACATTATATTTAAATTCATCATCAGTTATTATTACTATTACCAGGCATATACCCACAGAAAAAGACAAAAAAAAAAAGCATTGCCATTTTTGAATGGAATATTTTTTTGGTAATACGTTCTGACGGCAGCTACATTAATTCTTTTTTTTATCACCGCTTTAAATCAGAACAAGACAGCCATTGAAAAACAGAACTGATAATTCTTATCAATCTCATTTATCTTAAAGTGAAAAAAAATTGATTTACTGATTATTTAACACACGCGATTAGAGTTTAAGACCAATGATATGCTTTGCGACTACCATTTAAAAGGCTTAAGATAAATTAAAAGCGAGGCAAGAATATTATGACTACGAATAAGCTTCCAGATCATCCAGATTCTGAGTTCAGATTTCTGAGACTATTCTTAGTCAATGGATATTCCATGGTGAACGAACAAGAATAATATATTAAAAAAACCATCTACCAAGTCTTCTAAATCACACATATCATCTGGTATAATATTTCTTTTGTTCATTATCCAACGTCTGAGACAGTTGCTGGAAGTGACGTCACATTTTTTTTTAGGTAGGTTGATAGACCAAAAGGGAAAGAGAATTCTTTTTCGTGCGATGGAATCGTTGGGAAATCACGACCAACGGACAAAAAACGGAAGTCGTTTGGTTCTGCACTCTCTTAACCATTTTCGCGTGCAGCAGTGAAACATTGCCCCAAAGCTCAAGGACTCGGGTCATGTTCTTTTATTCCACGCCTTCCTTCCCGCCCCCCTCCACCTTATTCCAGAATGTGAGGTTGGAAAAAATTTAATAGTCACAAAAACGAATCGTCCCTCACGATTTATATCCCTCCCACCTACGTCTGAAAAATCACGCCATTTTCTAGCACTTGGATTCGACATAAATCAAAACAAAAGTTAGTCATAAAAATCGCTGGGCAGAAACGAAATCCAGCCGCCAGCTGAGTTATGGAGGAAAATTTGATAATTTTCGTTCCTATTGTCTTTTCCCTTTCGTTCCATCCTTTTATTTCCAAAATTGTTCGGAAAGAGCATAGAAATCGCTCCTTTTTTCTCGTTCGTCGTGTGAATTTGTGGGAATGGAACAGAACGAAAAATGAAAAAAAGAGGTGAAACGAAGAAATCTCACCAAGGTCTTTTAAGGTGAGAAAACCAGTTTTTCAAACAGAAATTCGTCCATGTGTGCATTCTCGAATCGGCGAAGTTTCGTATTGCCTGACGTCACGGCCCGAGGATTCGTTCACGTTCTTCAATCAGATCACGCTGCCAACTAGAACAACCAGAACAGTTCTGATTGCATCTCGATTTCTGGCCTCGGAAATGGAAAAGGTTCAATTATTATCAGCGCTGTAAATGTGGGCGACTGAAACAAATACAATGACCGTTGCTGATAGAATTTTACCTTGAAGAATCGAGATTCTCTTTCTAAATATCTGATCTGGTAGTTACAGGAGATTGCATGGCACGCTGATAAAAAGAAGAGTTAAATGCACTTTGTGAGAGCGCGGTTTATGGTTATCAGGAAGAAAAATGGATTTTGCAACGGTTAGATTAAAAAGAAAAGTACTTCGTTAGTGTTCTTATCAGATGTTAGGAAATGCTACACAAAATTTATTCTTATTCAATAAAAACCTTTTGCAATTGCTTCCACAATACAAGATTGTGAAATTTACATGATATAACATCATTGAATTTCATAAAGAAGCTCATTTATATAAATTTTAATTTTTAAAAATTCTACAGAAATTAGTATTTTGTCTGTGTGCGTGACAGAGCTTTACCTTTAGAAATATATCAAAAACCAATGCTGTGGTCTCCCCAAGAATTCCTCGCATACTTTATTATAATTTGCCGTGCTAGGGAACGCCTTAAATGGCGTTGGTGTTCAATAGTCACAAAATATTAACCTTTGGCTTCATCATTTACACTGAATCGATTATGTCATCCTTGACAGATAGAGAGATGGACAGTTTCCAAAAATGTGTTTTTCGAACTCAGAAGGAGGGTGGGGGGTGGGGTGGGGTCTAAAACGTGAAGATTTGTCAAGTTCGAATTTTTTGACTATTACTGTACTTTCTCTTTACTACGTTTACCAGAAAAGAAAAACGTCCTCACCAATGATACATATATGAAAAATATTTTACTTCTTTTTTTTTGTAGGTGCTTAAAGCATTTCTTCATAATCATTTTGCATGTTTTTGATATGTCATTAACAAAATGTTTAGTAAGTATGTTGAATCACTAAGAGTTCGAATTGTTTTCAACTTTGAAATTTGGTACTAGATCTTATTGCTTTGAATTGCTATAGAAACATACTAGTTTTCAAACATCTTTACTTATTATTAATTTTTCTTGTATATTATGAAAGAATTTCGAATTCAAACTTTTGAAATCTTGAATTTGAAAGTATGAGGTTGGGATACATAGTAACTTTGACTATTATCTCATTTTATCAGATGTAGACAACGAAAAAATTAATCAAAGTACACACAAAGTTACACTTAAGAGTCCATGTAATTCGATAATAAAATTAATGAAATAGTGCAAAAGTTATTAAAGTATTTGAGTATAAACTTTTTCATGTTATCACTTGTTTTTAAAAGGTCCAATTTTTTGAGAGAATAGTCCTTTTATGTAGAATTATTCTGGATATTTTTTAATTATATAATAACTATGTTTTAAATATTACATATTAAACTTAAAATTAAAAGAAAGATGTAATCTAAATATAAACTATAAATCATACTTTTATCAATAAATTCTTCGTATTACATTTAGTACCAGTGGCAACATTATAAATAGATTTCTGCAGAGAATTATTTTGTACTTGGTTAGTAGAAAATAAACAGTCTGCCTTCATGTTCTGTAAAGCATGTTTATGCTGATTAATATATTTCACTGATAATAATGTAAAATGATAAATTACATTTCGTTACTCATTGTATTTTAATTTTTTTTATCATTACAAAATTCAATCGATTAAGACCTGGCAATTTTTAATCACTATAAGATGCTAAATTAAACCTGTGACGGATTTTTGTTTTTAAATTTTCAAAACATCCAATATGATTAAATATATATTAACAAAATTAAGAACATTAGGCTCTCTTTAGTATATTTATACCATCCAAACATTAAAATTTTTTCATTGTTGATGTATGAATTGATGATGTCGTGTCCGCTTTTTACCGCGGAAAGAGGGGTGCAGTAGCTTCTGAGGGTATGAACCCCTGAGCACCCGAGGGCAGAAGTCTGACTTCTAGCTCATATGAAGATGAAACACACACACATACGCTTGCACAGCCCCTTTTTACAGGGGGGCACATTCACCCATCTCACAGATAGCACACAAAGGAACAACCATGTCCGAACCGGGACTCGAACCCGGGACCTCCAGAACACGAGGCAGATGCGCTACCTCTGTGCCAGCAAGCCGGCGATGTATGAATTAAAACTAGCATTGCTGGTTCACTGGAAATATTGATTGTATTTAATTCCACTTACATTGCTTAGATATAACTTCATGTCTATGATTCTGACATATTGTCGAACATTCAAACATTGTTGTTCTAATTGTCTGACACTTAGCGTGTACGAACTTTTTCAATTGAGATCAGTTCTACGACATCATGGCATTATCTAAAACGTAAATATCCCATTTATTTATTTTTTAAATTTAGTGGTATTGTAATTTCACTTTTTTATTCGTCCTATTAACTACGAATATTAAACAAAATATTTCTTCAGCTTTGAACAATGGAAGAAAATCGTACGATCAAAAATATTTAGCAAACGATTTCAGTTTCATTTGTGTAAATGAAAACGATTTGAGTTTCATTCACAACAATAAAAGTACTGTTACTAAATATATTTAAAAATATACGTGAAAGTTAATTAAATCAGTAGAGACTGGAGAAATCAGATTAGAGAATTTTCAGCACATTAATTATTATTATTGAAAAATAATTTTGTTTTTACTTTTAATATTTTTTTATTTAGCATTAACTAATTTTTTGTGCCCGAATATTTTTGGAAATTATTGCGAAAACTCATCAAAATCCAGCTTAGTTTTTAATCAGTTTTCTTCGGTTTCAAAGGCGACCAAAAAGCACCAAGAAAAAATTTCGCCAATTTGGCGATTTCAATCGTCAAACTATATGGCTTATGATTCGCACGATCAAAATTTTTAATGGTAAATAATAATGCGCTTGAATATATTTTTGTAATTTGGCAAAATTTTATCTTGATGCTTTTTGGTTTCCTTTAAAACCAAATTGTGATTTTTAATTAATTAAAAAAATGTTTGATGTGAATATTTCTACCTTTTAAATTATATTAGTACCTTATTTGGTAGCTCTAGGTCAAACAGACTAGTTTATAAAGAGCCAACACATACATACACACACATATCTGTATTATTATAGATTTTTACCACATTCCAATATTCAGCAAACAGCCATAAAACAGAATATTTGTATCATGATATAAAAGCGAAACAAATGGGTGGAAACATTTGCTCAAACTTTTAAGAGCACCCAACAGAAAACTATTTCTGAATTTCCTCCATCTCTCTGCATAGTTATGATGGTAAACATCTTAAATTCTGAAGGCCCATTTCAAAAAAGTTCCAAAAACTGGAAACATTTTATTCATCTATGATGTATGCGGCAATACGCCGTGGGCGGTAACAGCCTTTTCTTACTACTTACTCCAACAGATAAAAAAAAGAAAGAAAAGAAAGGAAAAAAAATGATGCATCGGTAACGATCAACAACATTTTCATCTTTTGTTTCCTAACATGCCGAGAATCTCTTCTAAGTTCTTGGATCCATCTATCAAGAGGAAACACAAAAACAGGCTGGAAGAGTTTGTCTTTTTTTATATATTTTTTGTGGCAATATTTTATCTCAAAACAACGGCGCAAGCCTTTTCTTGAAAAGAGCTTATATGAAATCTTCAGTTCAGAGTCGAGAACAATTATCGATCGGGTCCAGCTACAAAAGAAACAGAAAAGGACTCTAGAGCATTGTTAAAACTTATATTTCATGATCAGTTATGAGATTTTGTCTTATTTTTTACAAACCTCCTTTGGCAACTAGCTGATTCACCAGATATATTGGAAATATTTTTCAATTAGATTTTATTTTTGTATATTTAATGGCATGCCAGCGATTAATCGCCAAGTAACTCATTTAATGTACCATAATAGATTCAATAATAAAGCTTAATTCACATCAAAGATTAATATTTCGTAACTATACCACGCAAGACGTTGTCTATCATATCCAAGTCGACGATTTTTTTGCACGGAGTAAAAGATAGACTTTTATTAGAGGATATACAAGAGAGATTTGGGGAGACCATTTCCACCGATTTTATTCTCTATATCGCTAGTTAAAATATTTCAAAACCATCCCGTTTTCAAATAAAGCATCAAACTTTTAGATTTTTTAATTTATGAAGCAAATATTTATTACTCTTGTAACATAAAGTTAACAAATTGAATCTAGGACAATTAAATTGAAATATATATATACTAGCTTTTACCTGCGACTTCGTACGCATGGAAAAGAACGCAACTAACCTGAAAACAATTTATTTACAGTGTGTACCTGAAATAAAGCAAAACAGCAAATCAAGTCAAGTCTATTTTATTTATCGATAGAGATTGAGATAGCTGCAGCTATATTATACACATATTTTTTAAATTTTAAATTAAAATAAAAACGCAGTTGTCAACAATTACAGCACACTCACATGCGTGAATTTTCTACGCCAGTTGAGGTAACACTAGGCAGATTGGAAATTTTTTATTTCCTTTATTCTGTTTTATTTTAGATCGGTTGATTAACAATGTTTAGTTTTAAATGTATCAAACTCTAAGAAAATAAATAGAATCGTTTGAAATAATGGGGAGAAAACATATTAAACCTAACCTCATGGCGTTGGGGAAATGAAGATTTTTAGTGGGAAAGTAGGAAAAATGTCGATTTTGTTATTTTCCTAGTAATTTTTCCATTTTTCTCTCTATAAGAAGCTTCCTCATGTCTTAACGAAATTATTAATAAATAAATAAGCCAAATGGTCGAGCCATTTTCGAGTTTTGCGCTTAGCAACACATTTGGCGATTCAATTTTTATTTACATAGATTTCAACAAAATTTTACTGCCTAGTTTTTACTACATGCATTATATTATGTTCACATCATTTTATTACGCATTAATATCTATTACACATATTATATTGTGTTCACATCATTTTACTATACACTAATTTCTACTACTCATATCATACTGCTTTCACATCATTTCACTACGCGCATTAATTTTTATTGCTGATATCATACTGTTTTCACATCATTTTACAACTCACTAATTTTTGTTATACATATATTGTGTTCACACCATTTTAATACTCAATAGTAGTTAAACAGAGGTAATAAACTCTATTTAATATGATTACTTTTTGTTATGTGCATTGTGATAGACATATAATGATGTAATAAACATATTGTGTTCACATCATGTTATGTGCATTGTGATAAACAAATGATGAAGTAATGAACATATTGGGTTCACATCATGTTATGTGCATTGTAATAAACACATAACGATGTAATAAACATATGGTGTTCATATCATGTTATATGCATTGTAATAAACATATAATGATGTAATAAACATATTGTGTTCACATCATTTCACTACGCATTAATTTTTATTACTGATATAGTACTGTTTTCACATCATTTTACAATGCACTAATTTCTATTATACATATCATATTGTGTTCACGCCATTTTAATACTCAACAGTAGTTAAACAGAGGTAATAAACTCTATTTAATATGATTACTTTTTGTTATGTGCATTGTAATAAACATATAATGATTTATCATTTTAATGATAAATCAGGTTTGTATAAAATCAAGAATTCCGGTTTGCCTTGCTCTCAACCCCATTTTCGATTCTACAAATCAAACTCAAGAAAATGTGGCCATTTTATTTCAAACACTAGGGAGAAATCAGACGAAAGAAAAAAAATATTATTATTATTATTTTTTTAATTTTTTTATTTCAGGAAGTGACTTTCTTCAAACTTGATTTTGGAAAAGACCAACAACGCGAGTGGGGGGGGGGAGAGGAATGAAGTAAACAAAGCCAGATGTGAAAATTCCAACAGAAAAATACACATTTGGCAAACGTACCGGTTTTTGAAAGGTCCCAGTTTTAAAAGTTGAAAGACTTCTGAACTTTCTTTCTGTAAAACCTGTAATTTAGCAGCTGGCCGTGTTGACCGGAAAATTCCATAACCGAGGTTATCGTCTGCAGGGCCAAATTTCCTAATGAGCATTACCGGCGAACTTGGCAGAAATATATTCATCTAAAGTTAACCGCTGATTAATTTTATTAGTCTCTGTTAATTAACATTGTAAATAGATATTTGGTTATGTAATAAAAATAAAAACAATTCCGTAATAAAATTAAAGATAATTCGAATCTTTTATGGGAACCTTTTATGTTTATATTTAAACTAGATGTGTTCGTCTATATGAGCGGTTAATCTGTTAACAATGCCCATATATGAATATCATAGATTAATTTACGATAGCTATTGCAAAAAATCCCATGTACAATGCTTAAGAAATTAAATAAAAAGTATTTGTAGTTCATTTTTGTTGTAACTATACAGTACTATTAAAAGTTTCACCTCCTTATAGTAGGATCCTCTCTCTATATATAGGATGTCCCAATATTAGTGCAACATTTAAATTGGCCACCGTTAGTGCAGTAAAATGTTGGCAACCCAATTTTTAAAAAAAACAATCGACACCAAGGAAGAGGTAGTAAAAATGAAGCGTTATACGATAGAACAACACGTTGATGCAAAATTTGAATTAAATAAAAAAAAAACATCAATTTTTCTTTAAATTGTTATTTTGTTTTTGTTACTTATGGCACTTGCCTATGGACAAGTCCCCCCCCCGCTGATACAGCAGCAGATTTAAGCCGAAAGGAGCGTCTCTTGTTTTTGATGTAGCGCCAACCAGGGCCAAGAGTACGACTTAGCTATAAACTCACCACTAAAAATTAAAACAAATCACTCACTCTATAAATTAAAACAAATATCATTGCAATTAATAGTTGAATTTAATTAAATAGGAAACGAATGCGAAAGATTCATTCACAGATACAAAGTTATCATTATTAAATTCAATTGTCTTAAAACTAAGAATATCCAACAGGGGAAAATAATTAAATCTTTGGAAGTATAATGGAATAAAATAATATAATAATAAAATTAAAAACATACTTATTTAGAATATCACAAACCATTTTAACTAATATCACAAAGCATTAAATAATTTATACATATTTTGAGCAATAAAGTATGCATAGATTTGTCATTAAAATTTCGGGATATTTTTATCGTTGGCACTAAGGTTTTTTTTGAAAAGAATGGCGAGTATAAAAACTTAAAGGTTAATGAAAAATATTGGAGAGAAATGATAATAAGTACTTGTTGTTGTTGTTACTTATGGCACTTGCCATATTGGACAAGCCCTCCGCTGATACAGCAACAGATTTAAGCCAAAAGCAGCGTCTCTTGTTTTGAATTAGCGCCAACAAAGGCCAAGAGTACGACTTAGCTACACACTCACCACACATTTGCTTGCACAGCCCCTTTTTACAGGGGGGCACAGTCACACATCTCACAGACAGTACACAGAAGAACAACCATGCCCTAATCGGGACTTGAGCCCGGGACTCCCAGAACACGAGGAAGACGTGCTACCTCTGTGCCAGAACGTCGGCTCTTTAAATTGTTAGAACTTCATTAAATAGTAAAGAACACAGATAGAGTTAAGTATGGAATAACACATAGGGTAAATGGTATCCACGGCTTTCCTGACACATACGCAATCTTTTGTCGAAATTTTCCCTGACCATTTTGCATAAATGTGCCTGAATTTCGTTTGTTATAACGTTGAATTTCCTCCTTCAATGGATGCTTGTTGGCATAAACCGTTAACTTAAAATACCCCCGTAAAAAGAAATCCAATGGTGCTAAATCAGTCTAAGAGGTCAATTCTAAAATTTTCAATATGTGATCGTGAGACTAGCATCATTTTGAAATATTGTTCAATACTGAAAACACGTTGTTCGATCGTGTAACGGAACTCAATATTTACGAATCCTAAACTATAAGCTTTTAAACGTGTTTTTTTCCTTCTTTCAAATGAGTTGCTAAAGCTAATCATTGAAATCGAATTGGAACAAACAGTAATTTACAAAAAAAAAAAAAAAAAAAAAAAAAAAAAAAAAAAAAAACCCGAGTTGAGGACCAAAATTTAAAATAAAAATAATGCTGAAAGAAAATATTATGCAATGATCTCCAATAAACTACTCTATACATAAAATTATAAAAATTTCAAGACTTCTGCCCATTGACCTTTGTAGCAATCTGATGTTAAAAAAAATGTAAATAAAATATGTAGTTTATGATCCAAAACCTAATTTTTTTTTCATAATTAGGTTTATTTACACACCGAAAAATTAGTCAATTTAAAATTAAAAAAAAAAAAGATATTTTAGCAATAATCAATTCAAAATGACTGAACAAGATATTTAATCAAAAAAGAACAAATCCGGTGCGCTTTCCGGTTAGGAACAAAGAACTGAAAATCAGGACTGTTCCTCAGTAGCATATTGAATGTGGATCCAGAATAAAATATAATTTGGTCGTCCTCCTTCGTCAATCGAGGTTGATGATGGTCTTCATATTTGATTTCAAAATGAGACATTGACGTACCAAAGTTCTTCGTATCTCAGTGGAAGATTAGCGACAGGATATCCATATTCCCTCTCCGCATGTTTCTACGCCACTGCTTTTCCAGCTCTTTCAAGTCCTCTTGACATTTCAGTTTAAACATATTAATTTCTAAGTTCCTTTTTTAGAGAACTTAATGTCAAACCTGTTTGTAAGTTTCAGCCCCTGAACTCTATTAAATTCCACCACATTTTTTAACGGTTCAATTCCGAAATAACAATAACTGCCCTGCATTTAATTTTACGTGGATCTGACTCGTGTTGGTTTCGATGGTGAGATTGACCCCAACCCTGTAACCGTAATCACCGGATGCAAAGGGTGTGTCTTGCACTTGATAAACTGTTTTAGCTGCAAGATGAAACCCTGCAATTCCGTTTCTAAAGGTGGAAAACGCTGAAATAAATAAAAAAATATATAAAATAATAATAAAGAGAGACGGAAAATGATGTTAGAAAAAAAGAAAGAAAATCCTAGTAGAGTTGTTGAAGGTATAGTAACCATTTTGGTATGGGAATAGGGCGTGTCTTGGACACTTTTCCGCCAGGGTCGTTAATCAATGTCGGTTACATCACAAATCGCTGAACAGGTTAGGAAACATGGTAACTAGAATGAGAAGTCATTGTGCTCTCACCTCATCATGGTACTGATTTTGGCGAAGAAAAAAAAAAAGGTATCAAAAAGACCATTTGTTTTTCTCATTCTGGCTGCTTTTCTGACTCATTATTTCAATTTATCGCACAATTCAAACGGAAAATTTATTTTTAAATTAAAATTAATAAACAATTTTATCGCCAAACAATTCTTTTAATATTGTGTAGGTCGAAAAGTAAGTTCATGTGCACTCAAAAGGCAAACAATCTTAAAGGTATTGCCAAAAAATAGTTTGTAAAAAAATCACCATTAATTACCATTTAAAATTTTTATATTACTTCTTTATATTATATAAATATTATTTATATATAATTTATATTACATAAAAAATTTATTATCACTTACTACTTTATATTATATAAATTCTTATATTACTTAAATTTAATATGTATTTTATATTAAATTTTAACATCAAAATATTGATATGCTGATATACAAACTGTAACTTTCACCATGCCGTATGTGTGATTAAAAATCATGTAAAAGCTCAATAGAGAGTTAGATTTTGAGCTGTCAAATTTGGCAAGTAGCCAGAAAATTCTCTTATAAGATACGGATTTTTCCAAATTCTAACTATTATCTTAGTTGCCAACTAATCGAAAATGCTTAAGAAGTTATTTAATAATTTCAAAACATATAATAGAATCAACTTTTTTATTCTAAAAAAATTAGCTTTTCAATAATAATGTTAGTTATTTGTTTTATCCAGATTTTAATAAATTTTTAAAAATATTTTTAAGTATGTTTTGCACAAATACATTTCATTGTTTGAATTATTAAATTTATACATACTCAAGGTACGAAGTAATTAAATGTGTTTTTGTTAGTATATTAATCGTCATCGTGTGTAAAATTAAAAAAAAATTAATATAAAGATAGACGAATAATTCTTAAAATATTATAATTCTAGAATAATTTCGAAATTTTTCCTTCTTTCATTTTTTTAGTTATTATTAGTAATTCTAAATTGACTCATAGGGAAATCTACTTACTGCTTGTGCATCTAATTACTTATGTCTTGAATATGATCCTAATATTTTTAAAAGTAATTATTTTATTAGAATAGAATTTTATTTTAGTGTAATTAATATAATTGGTATTTTATTTAATGAAACTATGCATTTAGATCTATATTTTGTGTTTTAAATTATAAATTATTAGAAGATCTTATTTCAGATTTCAAGCAGTTAATATAATTATTTTATTTAATGAAACATGTATTTAGAACTTTATTTATTTATTTATTTATTCATTATAAATTATTAGAAGATCAAGTTATTTAAAATTTGCATGATGAAAGGGAAAATGGTAAAATAAAAAAAAATAATAATAAGGAATCGTTTGCAGAACTAACGATTTTTTTTTTTGCAATTTAGTTACAAAATTAAGCTGTTTAAAAACAATAATCGAAATCTAATTATCGACTGTATCATTTTCAGATTTATTTTATGCTTTGATTTAGAACTTTTAAGAATAGTTTTGAATAAAATTTCAATAAAGAGTTTGGTTATGATTTTTATTTAATAGAAAGAAACAACAATTTTTTTTTGAAAATTAATTTTATTACTTGTTTATTTTTAGCTGTAAAAATATGCTGAGGAACTGAAAAAGAATTAATTAATGAATAGCTGTATACTAGAAATGGCTAAGTAACTCATTTAAAAATAAGTTTTTGATTTTTTTAAATATTCGGCGCACTAAATATCGACATAAATTACCGTCTTTCTTATCAATCTCTGTTTAAATATAACTATTTAATTCCCAATAAAATGACCGACTAGTTATGAATTTGAACTTGTCTTTTTTTTCTG
Source organism: Argiope argentata (assembly GCA_026289955.1). Classification (NCBI taxonomy): domain Eukaryota; kingdom Metazoa; phylum Arthropoda; class Arachnida; order Araneae; family Araneidae; genus Argiope; species Argiope argentata. Next base: position 383,793 of record JAOUZG010000498.1, read on the forward strand.
ATTTATTAAAACCTTCAATCGAATAGAAAGTGCTTTTAGCAATTTTTAAAATAGAAAAATCTATTATTTTCTAGGCAACTTTTCAAGGAAATTGCTGCCTTTTCTTTTTCTAAATCTGCACTTCAGTCGCCTGAGGCCTCTATTTAAAATTCATGAAGTCCAATAGCTTTTAATTTTTCTTTTTGAAACTTATTATGTTCCAGAAATTGGCAATCAAAAGTCGGCTCTAAACGGTTTGCTAAAGGCTATTCCGAAACAGTGTCTTCGAATTATTCTGAAATTCGAATATCATGTTTTCCAGATGAAATTAAGTTTTATAATTCTTTGAGAAAAATAAAAGCAAAGGAAGAGAATTTTTCACTGTTTTATTTTATTATTTGAAATAAGAGAATAAATCTTTTTTCAAATTAGTAGTTTGTGAACTTATTGATTTAACTATGGTACATTTTGGAAAAATAGATCTGATTACGTGTTCAAAAATGAGCCGAATATTATTATGATCTTTTTTTTACATTAATTCTATTTTGCCAAATTTCAGACATTAATTCCCCTCCATTATTATAAAGATATAATGCATAAAAAATAAATAATATATGATCGAGGCACGATTACTTATGACCATGATAAAAATAAATCAATCTTGGAACGATTTTAATTAGTTAATTCATCATGACATAATATTTATCATTATAAACCTTGTAATATTTTAGTTTTTTCCCTTTGAGATTTTAATGCTGGAAAAAAAGAATATACATTTTGATATTAGGTGATAAACGAATTAGTTAATGCGAATCAATTGAGTCCACATGAATTTTTCTCAGCGATTTTTTAAAACCAAATTTACACAACAATTTACCACAATGCCACTAATCATCCATATGTATCAGTTTAAATGATTATCCTTATAAGTAAAATAATATTAAGATATATTAAACCTATTAGTTATAAAAAAATACACTACGTTCAAAAATTTTATGGAGATAATACATCAATGATGTTCCAGATTTCATTGACAGATTTATAAAAATCACAGTTGATATCCATTCAATAGATGATGACGTGTCCGCTCTGTAACGGAGAGAGGGGTGCAGTAGCTTCTGAGGGTACGGACAGGGCTGACTAAGGCAGGGACATACAGGGCAGTTGCCCCGGTCCCCACATAATTGGGAGCCTCCAAATCGAATATAAATATTATTTTACGTTTCCTTATTTAATGAATTTTCTTCATTTCTAAAGTAATGAAGCAGAGGGTCCCCAAAGAAATTTTTACCCCAGACCAGGCTAAGTCGGGCCCCGGGTACGGACCCTTGAGCACTCAAAGATAGAAATCTGATATGTAGCTCATATAAGGATGACACACTTGCCACATTCGCTTGCACAGCCCCTTTGTACGGAAGGAAGGGGCACATTCACACACTTCACAAATAGTATACAGAAGAACAACCATGCCCTAACCGGGATTCGAACCCGAGACGCCCAATCACGAGCCTCTACATCTGTGCCAGGACGGCAGCATCCATTCATTTGCTTCTAATTTGTGAATATGACCTCACATATTAACCTTGCTCCAGATTCACGATTCTTCTTCAGTGGAATCAAGTTTTGAATCTATAAACTGCTGGTCTTAAAGCTGATACCGCATCAGCTAATTGCTTCATATGCTCTTTTTACTACTTTTTAAGGAAGATTAACATATTTTTACGATATAATCATAATCATAATAATCACAAATGTTTATGTATAGCTATTGGAAGCCAAGGTGGTCTGATGGTGAATTCTCAGTTTCGGAACAGGAGGGTCTCAAACTCGAGACCCGATTCCACTCAAGAACTAGAACGCAGGCGAGTCTGGCGCACTCCAAATCTGAAAGGGCCAAATCCCCCCCCCCTTAAGCCCTGGCGGTGTGGCCCTGAAGCCTGGAGAGAGGGAGAGCAGTCCAGGTGCTGCCCTCGTCATTTAACCATAGCTCAAAACTACGAGGTTCGTCTCAAAATATCCCTAAAGCTGATTTAAAATGGGGCGTTAATATAACTAAATTAAGCATTATTGTAGTATTTTTTTTTTTTTTTCAAATTCACCAACTGAAAAGGCGTCTTTCATATGAAATTAAAATTCTACTAAGGTTAATCTATATACTGATCTGTGAATTATTCTGAAATATTTAAATATTGTATAATTATCAGGAACATACAACTGTAGAAAAATATCATAATAACTTGTATATGAGGGAATGAAAGATCGATTATAGAATATCATTTTCACAAACATGGAAGACATTAGCTAAATAAAAGCGTATAGTATTTTTTTTATTTCGACATCAGTTGAGTATGGTTACAAGCTTTTCACTTCGTAGAGGTAACAGCGAAAACGGAGATTGAAATAGATGTGGATATAATCAGCTCAACTTCATTCTATGAATATTACAGCTGCTTATCACAGTGGGGTCAGTAGGGGACATTCGACAAGGCAAGAGCCTCTGGCCCGAAGGGGGAAGGGGCGCAAACAGGTGATTTAAAGGATGTTTTTAACCTAGTTGACTCCTTAATAAATATTTAAAGAATGCAAATTCTGTGAATTATGAGCTATTAAGACTACATTGTTTATTGGAATATTGTGGCTTGTTTATTGGGAATTATTTACATTATTATAAAATAATTTTAATACAACTAATTACCTATTAAAATGAATTAGAATATTATTTTTGATTCATTGATTATGATATATTTAGCTTGGCGATTCTATAAAATAGTAACAGCGTTAATGTTATATTTAGATAAATATTTAAAATTTATTGTTTTTTGATAGTTTTCTATAATTATCAAATAATAATATTTGTAAATAACATAATCATTAAATTAATAAACTGTAATATGGTTTGTTAATTTAAAAATTCAATTAGAAAATAAAAAATTATGAAATAATAAATCTAACTATTAACTATTTAAATAGTAACTATTAAATAAAACATTTATTTAATAGTTACAGTTTGTTAACTATGTTGTTGCCAAGAATTTTATTACTTCAGTTTTAAATAAATACACTCACACGCACATACATATGTATGTATGTATTATCTAAAGCAAGAAATTGACTAAAAGAACTCATTATTACATTGATTAAGACAAAAGAGTTTTTAAATGTGAAACCAAAATGACCAGTTATTGAAAGGGAGGTCTCGTAATGTGTACTGCACAAGGATATAAAAATGTCTAATTGGTTATAGTAAAACTTATATTAGCTGAAATTTATAAGGCTATCTACTTCAGATTGGAAAAATTTAGTTGATTGCTAATAGACATTTCCTCATTCTTTAGATGCCTTATATTAACGTAAAATCCTTCAGGAAATATAAAAAATAGGTTGAAGTCAGAAGATGCAAAGGTGAATAAAGAAATTAAAAAAAAAATGAAAAAATTAGAAGCATCTCAGTTTATTCAATTGAAGAAGGATCTTAGCTATGACGTCAATTGAAGCTGAGATTACTTTAATGACCAGGCACTCAGGATTAGTTAAGACATTTATGTTTTGTTTTTTATTGTTTCTCGGACTAATTACTTTTTTATTACTGTTTTCTATTATTCGCAAATAAAAGTTAGTTGTATTAAATTTAACTAGATTTAATTATTTAAGGTTAATTTTTTTTAGATTTTTTTTATCATGTCAGAATACGATGTTGTTTTGGGCATGCAGTTTGTGGCGTCAACAAAAATCCGTAGGCGAAAAATAAAAATTTTATTATCTGCACAAGCATCTAAAAAAAAATCAGCTTTTAATTACGCGTTGCCATTTTATTTACAAAAGCTCTGATTTAAAAAAAAGTTATTGACCACAACAAATAAAACCCAGAAAAATATCATTTTGAGCACGTGATTATGAAATAAATAGGAAATGTGAATTTTTAAAACAAGAAATGCGAGACAAAGTTTTTGGATCGTTTGCAATACTAAAGTTACTAACTCAATGAAACAATTAAAATGAACGCCCTCAGAAGCTACTGCACCCCTCTTTCCATGGTAAAAAGCGGAGACGACAACATCATCAATTAAAATGAATAAAAATATAATTCAACTTGTTCGAGCACGTTGTGTTTGGCCATTCAAGAATTTATGTTCTGACATGATACATTGAAATATGAATAGCAGATTTCATTTAAATCTTTTTTATAATATTCTTTCGTCATAATCTTATTATATAGTTTCATAATGGTTCATTTGCACTTTTAATATTAAATGATAATTAATTTCAGATGAATATTTCGACATTAGAGTGAATACTTATAAAAAATGTGTAAATGTATGATTATAAAAGAATAATGATTATAATATAATAATGCTGACACTAAATCTGTAGTTAAACAATTAGCACAAAACAAAATTCCTGGTCTATGAAAATATATTTATTTATAAAGGAAAAATCGAACTGAATTTTTTAAAAGTAAACCTAATGAAATTCCAACGATAGATTAGTTTTCATTTGCTGATAGACGAAATGATACGAAATTCAACCATGACATTCTCACTCAGTATAGACAATAATAAGCAAAATCCATTTTTAAATTATTCTGTGAAGGTCATTCATATGCGAGTTAAACTGTTTCGATTTTCGAATCACATCAAAAGATTTCTCAGAGACTTTAGCAGAGAGATGGTTAAGTTTCAGTTTTTCCAGATTTAACCAGAAATTAATAATGATTCAAGCATTTTCTAACATTACGGGCATTCCTTTGTTGAATAATGGAAAAACACGTTTCACATTTGGAGTAACTGCCAAGAACGAATATAAGACATAGAGCGCCATCTGTTAGTAGATTTTGAAATAATTACTCATAGATGGAAATACGTCATTTGTCGTACTCAAGGACGCGACCTTTAGACACACAGGCATTAGTCTTGTGTATTCCGTTTCATTTTTGTTTTTCTCTTTCTCTCTCTCTCTTTTAAATTGTATCTCGCATTTTTTTTTAATCTTCCAGACATCCTAAATTGTCTCTCATCATATGCAATCAGTACACAACTGTGAAGAAGAATCACAATGCGATGGCCTTCAATTTAACAATGTTAAAAACATGGATATCTCTTTTTCTTCTTTCTTTGCTATCTCCATTTCCCTGGTAAACACACAGACAAAGCTCGAACTGTATATCTTTGTGATAATCTAATACGTCTAAAAATGTTTCATTTTTTTATGATGCTGTTTAAAGAGATTTTTTTTTTAAATTTTTCATTGATGGGAGTTTTTTTTTAAAGATGAATACAATTCAGAAGTTAAGAAAAATTAATGTTTTTTTAATTACATGTCTGATGTCATTTCAGAAATGTGCTACGAAAATGCTAATAATGCTTTTTTAATATTTTTTTCTTTTTTTTACTAACTAAGCAAGCATTTAATTACTAAAATATGGTATATGTTATTTTATTGTAATGCTTCGCTATTTTTTTTTTTGAGATTTCGATATTTATTAATAGATAATATATTAAATAATGTTGTTTTTTTCAGCATTAATTTCTTTATATGCATCAGCTGAAATGCATACAAGGCTATATTCGAAGATACGTGGAAAAATATCTTCCATAGTTATTGATAGATTTGTTCAATAATATTAAAATAATGTTGTGGTTATTTTTTCAGCATTAATTTCTTCATATGCATCACCTGAGATACATACAATGTCATATTCGAAGATACGTGGAAAAATTGCTAAAAATGGTTATCGATTATTAACTATACAATTCATGCCCTTATGTTTTATAATTTTTTAAAAACAACGTATCTGAGAATTTTACGACAGGCATCAAAATATTCACTGATGCTCAAATTTAAACATAAAATAATAATTTAATAATATTTTAAAATTAATGTCTATAGATAGCATGAAACTATAAATACTTTTTTTGTGAATTGTCTAAAGTTAAATCATTTTCTCTCAAGTTGTTTTCCTTATTTAATTTCGTTTCACTGCTAGTATTTGCTTTTTTCTATTTGAAAAACTAAGACTATTGGAATATACCAATGCACCTATATAGAAACGAATAAAATATGTTATTCGTATAATAAAACAGAAAAAATGTGATGATAATTTTTGAATTCTAATTGAACGATTCTTGATGGATTTGCATAGCGTTTAATAGATTTAATCTTTATTATTAAAGCTAATGAACCTTTATTATTAAAGCTAATGAACATTATGCTAGTTTAATATGAGAAATCCACTACTCTTCATTTATTTTATTTATTTACTTGACTTATTTCTTTCCATTGCTCTTTTTTTTTTTTTTTTGAAATCCTTTATCCTACACTTATTTTATTTGTTTGTTGTTCTTCTTCATTTCCATTTTTCTTATGGTTTAATGCTTTTAAGTCACTTTACAGCATAAGACAACTTAATATTAGACTATATGAGAAATTACGTTTGTTATATTGTTAATTCCATTGGATCTAGTCTATACAATTAATCATGTGAATTTTTTTAAAATTTTACCATCTCTTTTAATTTAATCCAACAAATAATATTATTTTAAAAATAAGTGGGGCTACTTTCTTAAAACAATCTATGCAATTTTTGTTAGCAAAATGATGCATTTTTCTCGTTTAAATGCATTAATTCATCTACAAAATGTCATCTTCTCACAAGAATAAAAGATTTTATTGTTTATGAAGCATTTTTTTACAACCTGATTCTAACAGTCGACAGGATATTAAACTGGTAAAGAACCTCAGCATTTTTAATTAAAAAAAATGATTTTAGTTATTCGCATATTCACAATTTGAACGATGGAAATTGTAGTACAATAACAATTATTAATAAAATTTTAAGGTTGAAATTCATTTTCCATCCATTCTTGATTCATTTCAAATATTATTATGGAAAAATGAATTTTTGTTTCTTTACTATCAAAGAATTAAATACTAAAAATGTTAAAAATATAAGATTCCTTGACGCTTTTTGAAACTGGTTTGATTTTTCTACAAATTTTGATTCTCGGCTAATTTTTCCTTTGAAATTTACATTTATTTTTTTCTCCTTTATGGCTGTTTTTAGCAAAGTTCAAGGTAATTTCTAAAGAGACGAGGCGATTATTCTGGTTAGAAATAGTATATCAGCACTGCTGTTCAAGGTCACATTGAACTCATTTATATTTCGTAGAGATAACACACAGAAAAAAAAAGATTTTTTTTCTCGTCTCCAATTGCAGGTTTCAGTGTAATTATCCCATCAAATGAAACAGAGAATCGGAATCGTGCGATGAATGAGCAAAAACTTCCATTTCGTGTTTTTCTCAATTGAACGCAATAAATTAACTAATAAAATAAAGAAAAGCAAACGATTTTGAAAGTAGTCTATAATTACTTTCACGTTTAAGAATACATTTTAATTTTTAATTTACTGGGAGTATTTATTTCAACATATCTAAAATATTTTGAGTCTTATATAATTTTGATATTAGTTTTAAAAATAGTTAATGTAAATAAAGAATTTTGATTATTAAGAAAATTATTCCAGATTAAGGATAAGTTTAATAATTTGAACTGATATAAAATACCGACGTAATTGAAAATGTATAAATAAATAAAAATGAAATTTAGAAAGAATAATAGTTACTCTTCGAGCTCTCTCAACAAAAAGTTAATTCTAATGATTTAGGCCTTTTTAGGTTTTATAATGTCTTTTTGTCGCAAAATAAATAAAAAAATAAAATACTCACAATATAATTTTATCTAAATATCTTTTTCACACTTTTATTTTATTAAAGTGTAAGGAAATAGGGAAATTAAACATTGATTAGTAATAAAGTAAAAACGATAACATCGCCGACACCGTTTCAAAATTAAAAAAAATATATTTTTTTAATCATTCTAATCTAATAATCAATGCAAGATTATCCTGGTTTTTGATGATTTTTTAAAAAAGTTTTTTAACCTAACTTTCAACAAAAGAATATATTGATGCTTTGTAGTTAAAATTATTTTCATTGTTTCATCTAATATTTAATCACATTATATTCTTTTATTATTAAGTGTTAAAGAAGAAGGATTCTGTTTAATATCGTTAGAGTTTGAAGAAAAAAATGGAAATATGAATAAATTAAAAATTAAATTACAATGCTACGAAATTTAGAAAGTAAATACGTCGAATATTTACATTTTAAAAAGATCCATGAAATCATAAAACTTATCTCAATAAAAAAAACATCATGTACGCAATAATTTAATCAATTTAACTGGAAATTAAATATAATAATTATTAACGGCGGACCAACTAGTCAAGAATAAACATAACCTATAGTGAAGATGAAAAACAAAATTTGAAAAATGGTAGATGGAATCATGGAAATATTTTGAAGAATTGAATATCTTTGAAATACTTTAGGTTTGAAAATTAACTTTTGCTTGGGATGTAAACAAATTATGAAATAAATGTAAAATCCATTCTAAAATTTTTTTTCATCAATTTGCATGTTATTTTAGTCATCTTTTTATTATTTCAATTTATTCTATTGGCAAAAATTTTCCTCAAGATTTATCTATGTATATATATATATATATATATATATATATATATATATTAGAATATTGAATGGTTAAACTGAATAAATAGTAAAACCAAGCATCATCTGAAAATTATTTCCCAAGTTATTGAAATATTAGGCAAAAAAAAAAGAAGAAGAAGAAGAAGAACGAGAGAAAAAAACAAAACAAAAAACTGAAATAATATTCATACGATATTTCCAAAATTACTTGAAAGTATTTCTTAAAATGATTACGAACATTTCTAGATTCTAAATAATTCCGTAACAAATGACAGATATTTAAAATTTTTTTGCTCACAAAGAGGAGCTCTCGAAGCTTTCTTTCCTAATAAGAATTAAAGGTCAATTATCTTTCGAAAACATATATTCTAGAATTATTTTACTTTTCTTTAGTCAAAGTTAAAAGATTATACCTATGTGCAATGCGTCCAAAAAATTCCATTGTGATGTGACATTAATGTCCGCACTGCCATAACTTGCGGAATGACATTTTCAATTATGAAAATGATTACATGGCAAAAATAACGTATTATTCATGAACTTGACTCTTTACAAGGTAAACTTAACAATCAGTAGGAAGATTTCAGTTTGAGAGACAATTTCTACCTTATTAATTCTAGTCATGATGTATTTATTCATACAAACTTAATGATAAATGAGACAGTGGCGATGGATTACCTTTTATCTCATTCGTCATTTTGCAACATAGTAATTTTGGAGCGTTTCAAGGTCCATTTGAATTTATTTTATTTATTTGGGACACGGAAATTGGCATCACGTGACGTATTGGCTCCAAAGGGTGGATACAATGATAGGAAGCGCTGTTGTTGCTATGACAAAAAATGATGAAGAATCGTCTCATATGACGCGGTAGAATTGATTAAACGACGAACTCAATTTTATTTTCTTGTTCAGAACGATTTATTGTCCAATTGAATAGCAATATTACTAATTGTTCTATTTTCAAAAAATCGTTTGGCTTTTGTTTATTCGAATGATTTGTTTGTGTATTTATTTTGAAGCTGATATAAAAAACATTCTATTCAATGTATAACAAGTTTTTATCTGTCATTTGCTTCAAAGTTTGACTTACTTATTAAAGTTTATGGTTCATTGTTCAACTAAGGAAAGCATTTTATTTGCTAATTGTTATTTTATTTCTGCCTTGCAGCTTATTTTCTTTATATTTAACAATATAGTAGCCAGTAAATTTATATATATTTCTGTGAACAATAAAATACTAACATTATAATAAAACAATGAAATATTTACCAGTAATTGAATATAAATTGGTTAAATATTGTTTTGATTAATTTTAATATGGCGTCAAAATAATTATATTTCTCCTCATCCTGTTTTGTTCTTTGGGATTCGTACAATTCTAACTTCACTTTTCCTTGTTTCGCAATGAATTCGATTCGAATCTATAAAGTCTGTCCAATAAAATACTACTTTAAATTTAATGATCTTTGTGTTACTCAAATGTTTTTGCTGTTTATCGTAAAAATTTAAGATATATCGTTTCCAAATCTATAATGCATTGTGATCGGTCATTGTAATAACATATCTCTATCTGATATTAATATTATCTATCATTTCTATGAATTTTAAGGTGCTTCTGCATTTTCTGGATTTCTCGATATTTTAAAGAAATCTAAGAATTAGTTATCAACAGTGAATAAATACTTCATTAATAAATAATTTTCTAGATTAATTCGCTAGATTTTAAAGAGTAATTAACAATAATTAGCAATACGTTTTTTTAACAACTAATAGGTTTCTCATTATATTTTTACTTTTTCAGTAATTTTAATTTCACACGAATCCTATTGTAAATAAAAATTTTGAACTACATCATTTATTTATACCATCGTAAAATGATTTTATCTCTACTTTTAGGTTTATTGCAAATTTCCAGTTGCAGTAAAAATTTTAATAACCATTTTGATAAAAATATATTTCGTATTCATTTATTCAAATATTCAATAGCTCTTTGTCTCCCTTTTTTTCTTATCATTTTTCAAAATTCAGGCAATATACAAAATTGAGTTTAGAAACCCAGCAATAAAACTGAAACGTATTCTTATAACAATGCAGATTTTGAGACATCCGCCCAAAAGCTTTGTAGAATTCAAAAAAAAGTTATTTTTTCGGAGTGAATTTTATGATATGTTTCAAATTGAATCGAATAACTTTTTATGGCAGAAATATTTTTACAATCTGTTTTAATTCAGCTGTTTTTACAATGTTCAAGTAAAAAGGAAAAGTAGAATTTTAAATCTCTAATTTTTTTTCCATATATAACTATGATCAGAACAGGAAAGAAGAAATATGAAATTGATGTAGAGTAACAAAAAAGAAGACTTATCTTTGTTATATTCTTTTTTTTCATCTCTTTTTCTGAATTGATAAGCTGAGAAAAGAATCAAGTGATAACTTTCCTTCTTGCTTTATAATTTTATGAGCAAAGAAATTTTGTTTTTTGAGAAACCTGAGAAACAGAAGCTTTTAAAAGCAGCAAAGAGAATGAAATTTTATTACTTTTATTCTAATTTTTGCTCTTTTTTATTTAAAAAAATGTTCTAGTGGAATTGTTGATAATTAATTTCAGGTTCCACATTTTTAAATCAAAATTAAAACCAACTTAATTTTTTTGCAGATTTATTTTTTGTTTTATTTTTTACATTATTTTTATATGTGCAGAACTATACTTATATTTATTTCCTACCAGGTATTTTGATTTCTAAAATCGTTCTTAAGGTGTTTTTTTTACAGTAAGGAGTAGTTAAAGAAAAATGTTAAGGTTGTCGTAGATTTATTTTATATGAAGAAACAGCATTTTTTATATATTTTTTTTATTTAAAATGGAAGTGGTTTCAAATTATTATTGAAAAACTTCTTACTGGTTTTGTTTACAAATTATTAATAGTAATGAAAATAACATTAGTAGAATGTAAAAAAAATGTTTTTAATTAATTATTGTCATTGCATAATTCCTTGTTCCTTACGTTAGTAAGCTTTATGAAGAAAAAAATCAACAGAATTCATAAAAATAAATTAAGGCTTAATTCGAATGAATTAAAATAGTAATAATAATTATGGATTTATGTATTCTCATGAATTTTTTCATACTCATAAATGTAAAATGTGTCAATGCAACTGAATGTTTAAGTTTTTTTTTTACATTTTACAGGGGGGAAAATAAATTATATCAAAGTACAACATAAGACAAAGTGAAGTTGCATCATATGCCAATTGTTTTATTAAAATGATAAATAGTTTATTTCACAAATATAACAGTTTTTGAAATCTCTTAGTTAACAAAAAGTTGTGTACGAACTTCATATAGAAATGTATTTTTGCAGACTCTAATTCGATAAATATTTCCGCAATCATAGACAAGTATAAATATAAATATTATAGATATGGATAAGATTTCCGTGTTTCCTGCTAGTCAAGCCTAATACAATTCAAAAATAGTAATTTCCGATACCCATAATGCCTTCCTTCAATAATAGCTTTTGTTACCTCTCAGACGGCAAGAATACTCAGACATGATTATAGATCAAAACGGTTTTAGATTTACGCTTACTGGCTATCCAGGAAGTATTCCCAAGTGACGTCATTACACAGAGGGATCAAGGACCTATTCTTTTTTTTTCCTTCATGTATTTTTTTCTTTCTAGTTTTATTTATTTATTTATTTATCTGATTGCAAGGTATTTAATTAAAAAGATAAGCTGAGAATCAAAGTTATCATTTGAACATTAAAAACAGTTCTGTAGTTACATAATATTTATCTGGGTGTTTTTTTTAGTGGCAGCCATTTTTTTACTCGTTGTGATAAGATCTAAGTGCTGTGGTAAAGATGATTATTATTAGGATTAAACAGCATGTGTGATACATTTATGAGAAATTATTGATCATATTTTTATTTGTATTTTCAGTATCTCATTTGCCATGTGCCAGTAATATTTAATTATCAAATGCCATCTATAATGGAATGGGATTATTGGATTAATAAGTTTATGAGGATGCTTTATTTCTAATGTTCCATTGAAATTAATGGTTAAGATAAACAAGACCATAAGAAATTTTTTTTAATATAGTTAATCGTAATTATAAAATTAGTAATGATTTTATTATTTGAATAAATAAAAGTATTTTGTATTTTTGAAAACTTATTTTTTAGTAACCGATATGTATTTCATTATTGTTTGTGAAATCATTCAGTGAGAGTACAGTGTAAGGTGTTTGACTAGCTCAATAATAGACAACAAAGTTTTATTTTACGAAAAATACGAAGCGCATATAGCAAAAACAGTCAACGCCTACACAAAGATAGTACTTTCAGAAATCAACAACTTTCTAACAACAGGTCGGCATTACCAAGCAAAAAGCTAAACAGCACTCAGATTGAAAATAGAGAGCTCGATCTGCGATCAACACTCCCAAGAAAGAATTCATGCTCGTGTGCACACTTTCGCTTATGTAGTTTCCCTGACAGAGTATAGAATTTTTTAGAAGGTCAGAGTCACTGATCTTGCATCCATTGAGTATCCAATAAAAAAAAGTCGGCCACAACAAAACCTGTAGATACTGCTGCTGAAATAACATCTATGATGCCATAGTTCTTCGTCAGCCTTTTAAAAATGCTTTTTCTTTCAAAGAATAATATGTGATAATGAAGCAATACTGGTATAAGCAGGTCAACCTTTTTAAAAACGAATCCGCTTTCAAAGATAATAATGCAATACTGGTAAAAGCAGGTAAAAAAATTTTTTGCCCGTAAATTTCGGAGACATCAAAACCTCCTGACCAAAACATCATGTTCTCACATGATAAAAAAATTATTAACAAAAAATTAATTATTAATATTTTAAAAATATGCTGAAATGAAACTAAATCACCATCTTACAGTGTACATTGCATACGCTGCAAAGTATCTAAATCCGCCACTGCTTGTAATACATGGGCACGACGAGTTAAGGGGTTAATAATGATGAAAGAGAGATCAGAAACTAATCAAAGAATTAGAACATTTTTTTGTCCTTTCTATAAACACAAAAAACAACGAAAATAAAAAAATTCTTTGTTGAAATTTGTTAAATTTGCCATTCAAATGTTCTAAAAAAACAAATAGTATTTACATTATGCTATATAATACCCTACTAAAGTACTTATGCTATATAATAATACCCTAAAGCTACATGCCCCATGAATCACGCAATCGATGACCTTTAAAACACGTGCTGTCGAAGTTCTATTTAATGAAAAAAATTCAAAAAACATGTAACATGTGTTTAGCCGACATTTTCGTGTTTGAAATATGAGACAGCACTTTGAACTCTTCTTCATTAAGCTATTCTGGTCAAAAGTCAATCGCGTGTTTCCCATTAGGTACAAAGTTTTAAAATTAATAACCCGGGTTTGTATTGAAAAAAAAAAGCACATTAGTTCAAATATTGACTCTCTCTTATCGTGATAAAATATTGCAGTTATCTAAGAAAAAGGGATGTGCACTTTCAACAACTGCAGTATCTTGCTACATTATGCCATTTTACTGCAATCAAACGACAGGCCACGAGTGCTGCCATTTTTTTCCCCCTTCGATCTTAATGTTGGTGACCTATTATTTATTTGCTTTTAGCACGAGTCACGTGAATTGAACCCACTCGGAAAGGACCTGAACAGCGTATGTTCGTCACGCAAAACGATTGCATCGCGTGTCGGTGGGTTAGTAAAAACAGTTTTGTTTATGAGGAAGATAGGGTATATTTGAGGTTCGATGTTTTAAAAACAAGATAAGGAAAGGAAATGTAATTTTAATGGATTTAAGAACGATTTTTTACTATGCAATGATACTCGGAATGTTTTTAAACAAATTAATATGGGTTTTTAATATGATTCGCTACATTAAATCTGCTGCAGAGAAAATACAATTAATTTTTGCATTATAAAACCCTTGTAGCTCTATCTACAATAACTTTAGTTTATCTCACATTTGTAACTTAACTATCAAATAAAATGGAATTCATTTATACATTAACGAATTCTATAAAAAGAATTTTGCCAAAACTTATTTTTGCTTGCTACTGTTCAAGTTATATATATACTTTTTTTTTTATTTAACCTGATCTTTACAAGTATGAATCCTTGATGTGCTTGCGTTTAAAACTTAATGTATTTAAGTATTTCTGATAAAAATATACTATATAAATATATTCATAAATTCTGTAGCAATTATTCAATATGTTTATATAAATTTTTATTTTGTTGGAGTGACAACACCTGGTGTTGAATCTGGTAAAATTTGATAACAAGATGCCATAAGATTTATTCTGATACATATTAAGCACAAGAAAGTAAAATATAATTGAAATTAAAAATCTCTGCTTTTCTGCATACTACTAAAAACTTATTTTCCAAAACCATTTTTTATTGAATCAATTGCTTGTTTAGAAATACGATTACAGACGATTTTATGATTCAGAGTTCATATTTTATAAATTCATTTCGTATCGTGAAAAGAGTTGTATAGAAAGTCATTAAAAGCTCTTTAAAAATTTCCATTGAATTTTGATGATTCTTTTTTCTTTAATACAAAAGTTATGAATTCATTATTTTTATTTTTTAATATATTTTATTTTTAATATGCTCATAAAAAGCCAAATCGATGTTGAAAAACTAGTCAAAAGAAAATGCAAAACATCCTCTGTAGGAAATGGCAGTTAATGGATTCTTTTATGATAATCCGCTTGAATAAATATATTCTCGATTATTATTTTTTCTCTATTGGTTTGAAATTTCCAACACCGGTTTAATTGAAAATATCTTAGATGCCATTTATCTTTTTTCATTTTTTAAATTTCCGTGAATTTAACATTTTATTGAGAATATTTCCTGGAAGATACAAATTGATTTACATAAAGTAAAAGTAGGAAAAAAATGGAGTTATTAACGTTTTTCTGAGAAATAAGCTTCTTTTCATAATTCGACATTATTTCCAGGTAAATTCTCGTAAACACTAATAGATATAATATTCTTTTGAGACATTTTAAAATACCTGATAAATTATTTTATTTAAAAAATGAATAGTTACGAAATTAAATATTTATATGAGTAAATTTTTATGAAGTATGCACTTATATCCATTCTTTTTTTAAATATTTCATTTTTGCTTTCTATAAATCGTAAATAGACTTTTATTTTTTACATTTGTTTGCATATGAAAGTACGAATTCTGGAATTATTAATGAGTTTTGCTTTTATGTTGCCATTCCAGGAAAATAGATCAATCGAATTTTTTTTAAATATTTTATTCGGAAACTATGAAATTTTATTTTGTTTATAAAAGAGTTTAAAAACAAATCTGTGAATATTATGCTCATTTAAAAAATCATCAGAAAAAATTAAAGTGAAAATTTACTGTAAATATCTATTAAGAATTATAAAAGAATTTTTAAGCGTGAATACAATCAGTAAATTGACAACGGGACTGCAAACAAATATAAAAAAGAGTATGTAATCAAACAATGAACTTCTGAAGAAAAATTCAAATAAAAAAATGATGTGTATTTGTTGAACTGCATTTTAACTGTGAACTGTTGATGCTGCCATGAACAAGAAAATGGACGAAAACAAGATATCAAAAGATTGCCAGGCTTAGTAATTAACTTGAAAATCAATGATGTAAGATTGTAAATAAGAACGAAATATAAAATGATAATTGTGGTCCCCTTTTATATTTATGAATGAATTCTTGAGTAAAAATCTGACAATTACATTTTTTAACGTTCTTTTGACGGTAATAATTGATTTCCGATTGCATTTTTTTGTTAAAAAAAGAAATTGTTATTGTTATTGTTCTAAAGTGAACGAGCGAAATGTCGAAAATTCTGTTCGCCTCAAAAAATAAACTACGCTTGTATATGCAAGAAACTGTTATTTTTTAACATTTTTTTTCATTTTTTTAAACGGTCATTTTTTGAAAAAACGGTCAATAATTTTATAAATTGTTACCTTGTTACATATAAATAAACAAGGTAACAATTTATAAAATTATTGAACTAGGGCTAATAAGAAATTCTTAACAATTAATTAGGTAACAATAATTTCATTAAATGGATGTTCTTTAAGTAATCATTATACATTACTGAAATTCCCTTCAATTTAAATCTTTTAATGATTTTTTGTTTATTCCAAGAAGCACCATGTTTTGAAATAAAAATTAAGATTTTGATTCAGTTTTGAGTAAATATGAAAAGTTCTGTAATTTCAATTTTTTTACGAAACAGTTGATTAGTCTTTAATCTTTAAAAAACTATTACAAATGTTAAAGTAAATTAACGTATTAAAGTAATAGTTAATTAACATTAACATAAAAAAGTAAAAATATCATAAATGTTTTTTTAAAAAATTTGATTGAATTATGTCTATATATTTTTATTTCAGCAGTCAGATATGTTATAACCGATAGCAAATATTATCTCATACATTTAAATCTGATTTCAATTTTACCTATGAACAGATTTGTAAAAGGTATTTCATCAACAAGAATGCTCAATACGTTCGAAAACATATTCTTCTAATGATAAAAACTTAAGTTCGATTGGAGATCGTCTTTTTTTATTACTACCATTATTCTAGTAAATTATTTATTGAAATTCTGTGATCAATGATCTCCTGTGGTTTCATATAGATTAATCGATTCAAGAATGAGAATCTAGAAAGAGTATTTGCTTTTATAAACAAATCATAAATACACCAAATGGTTTAAAGCAAAAAAATTGCTATCATAAAGAAAAAATAATTTATCATTCCTGAACTCTTAAATTAATTTGAAGAAAGAGACAAAAAAAAAAAAAGGAAAGGAAAAAAAATCAGTAAGTCACAAAGTTTTTAAGATAGCATTTGTACAATACAATTACTTTTTATTAATATTTCTTAAAATTATCTAATATGAAATCTTGCTTTGAAAAACAAATATATTATTCAAAACAAGATTCCCTTTATAATAATTATCATTATCTTTCATCACTATTTTGTTTATTTTTGATAAGATGGAAGAATTAAAAAAAATAATAATTTCAAAACATCACGTTCATATTAAGGAAGCTTAAAAAAAGAAAAAAAAATTATTTATAATAGTTACTTTGTTTGAACTCTATTATTCTTGGAATAACGTAAAATTAAGCCTGCAGCTCTTTTATATCCATATATTCTAATTCGGCCAAGCTACCAATTCTAAAAAACAAACGAAAAGAACAAAACAAAAATTCATCTGCAAAGACGTCTGCGAAATTAAAAGGAGACCCCTTGTCGGCAGAATAACAAAAACGTTCTATTATTTTTTGTTTCTGCCCGCATTGAAAGAAAAACTCCTTGTGGAATTGCATTTCCGCTACAGCTCGGTGGTATGTTCGCAAACTATCGATCCCACCCCAAAAATAGATGAATGAGAGAGAAGGCGGGGGGAGTTGTTTCCATGGCAACACTTCAGTTTTTGTGTTTTGTTTTTATTCTTTCGATTCATCTTTATGAATGTGATCGCTTTGTTTGGTTTGGATGAGATGATGAACGATCCACGCTCGAATCAATCTATCAATTACAATTTCTTTTTATCCGCTCTTTTTCTCTTCGCTACTCGCTCCTGTATTCTTAAATCATTCTTTATTATTATTTTTTATTATTTTAGAAGCGAAATAAAAGCGTTCTTGAAATTAAAAACAATTTTTTTTATCCGTCTAAAGATATTTGTTTTTATATAAGTTTTTAATGGTTCTCTCTAACATGAAATTTGATTAAAAAGGGGGTTTGCTTGTTAATCTTTATTTTTTTTTTTTAAAAGAAATCGTTTTACGGTAAATTTTTTTTGGTTGTGACCTTGCTCTCTTATCAAAGACTTTTAAAAAATGCGTAGGCGAATGATTTGGAAACTCTTTAACGAAGAAATAATAAGTAAAAAAATAATTTTTAATCAGGCAAATGAGGGTGAATATTTTTGTTTAAATTCTTATCAAAGCTCATGTTTCAATTTAGAATGTTTCAAATGCAATTTCATTCTCATTTTACGGAAATGAAAATTGTAAAAGTTTTTTTTATCTACACCAATTATTTCTGATATTTTGAAAGATCGTTATAAATCAATGATATTCTAATTTAAAAATTATTGTTATTAAAATGTAAAAGTATTTAAAAAAAACACAATAAAAATATGACCAACCACTTAATTATTTCGGACAAATTCTGAAAATTTAAAAATATCATGGAAGCATGCTTCCACTCAAAGCAAAACAATAAAATTCTTTGCAAAAGCCTCGTGAAATATTTCTTAAAATGACAGATTAGCCGCCTTTGGTGACCGATTGATTTGCCTGGATTTATGTTCGCTAAAAATTTCAATTAAATATTCTTTGTAACTTGCACTTAATGAATTTTTTCAAAAATATTTTTAAACTTCATATTTTGATATGCCTGAAGTATTTTAGAAATTTTACATTTTGTTTCTATTCATTATGCCATTTCTCCAATTTTCTTTGAAAAAATGAAAATTCTTTGTACCAGCAAAAAGTTTTCTTCCTGCTAGCAAGACAAAACGTTATAGGATTTTTTTTATTTCGTCGGAGTCAAAGATTTTTTGAATTTTTCTCTTGAAAAGTACTTTCTTTGCAATTTATATGGTAGTGTTGGATTTGTTAGTAGTTCTTAGCTTAGATTGTTTTTATTTCACAAGAAAGAGCTAATAATTAAAGAGGGAAACATAAATACTTTGTTAATTTTAAGATAACAATGCGATTGCTTTTACGTTTGCCAAGTTAAAAACTGAGTTGATTCCTATTTCGAATACAGCGTTATGAATTTTAACGTCTCTCACTTGATTATAATTAAAAGCTCAAACAAAAACAATATATGCATCCTTTTCAATATTTCCCCATTATATAAAATAGGAAAAAAAATATGGTTAGGTATCGAGCTTTCTTTTTTCGTGATATATAATTCCATTTTTGATACATTTTAAATGTTTTTTCTGCAATTAATAAAGAAAATGTGTATGTGTACTGGCGCTTTACGGACCAGACCATTTGATTTACAGTTTTTGATCTACAAAATTTGTTACATTATGGATGGGAATGTGTAGTTCTATGGGATTTTCTTGAAATTTTAATTATTAAGAATTAAGTTGAATTTTTCCATTTTCCTGCAATAACTTCATATATATATATATATATATATATATATATATATATATATAGAGAGAGAGAGAGAGAGAGAGAGAGAGAGAGAGAGAGGGCAAACCAAGATTTCGCCGAAATCTTTGCCAAATTTTAAACAAAGTTCACTTTATAAAAGGTATTAAATTCCTTTACCTGTTTATATTAAAATATTCAGCAACATACATCTGAGTCACAGACTCAACACAAAGTAGTTTAAAATAGTAAAATAATTCCTTTCAATACATTAGAAAAAAGAGCTTTTATTATTCAACAACACTATAAAAACGGAAGTGTTTACAAAAAGAACAACTTTTTCTTTTTATAGAAGATGCCAGATTCACAAGTCTTAAAAAAATTATTAATTCAGCGATTCTTGCTTTTACCAGTGCTGTCTATAATGTGAACTTAACACACATATATATAGCCTTATTTCAAATAACAGATTGCATTGTTGTATTAAGGATCAAACTTTTTAATAGTTTTATCACTCGTTTAGTCACGTGATTTTCTTCCATTGTTGAAAGTTAAAAAAAGTGGTTATGCATAAAAAAGTTGAATTACAAAACCGCAAAATTTATATGATAAATGAACTTTATGTTTGCGTTTTTAATGGCGCCATAATACCATCAGAGTCGTCTGAAGAAGAAAGTTTCAAAAGCACAATGAATGAAGCATTTATAAGACATTTAAAATAACGTTGTTTTAATATCGTAGATATGAATTTATATTTAAACGATTGAACAGAAATGAAAGATAAACCATCGAACAGAAAAGAATCCTCACTGATATAATGCTGTTTTTTTTATTTCCTCAAAGTAAAAATAAATTTAAAAAAACACGAATTTCGCGTAAAAATTGAGAAACTGCTTTACATTGAAACCTTATTTTTAAAGATTATCGCAATAACTTGAATTTCTTGTATAATTTAAGAAAAGGTAGCATATTTTATTTGCTATATGCATTTGACTTATGTATTTCATAAAACATTTAGAGATATTGTTGTCCTTTCATTGAGATTTATTTTTAGAATATTCTTTATGTGATTGGCTTTATTGATAATTTACTTCTATGATTTATATCGAAAATAAAATCTTATTTGGAAACATGTAGGTTTTCAAATATATGCAGAT
The DNA here is from genome assembly GCA_026289955.1 of Argiope argentata. Lineage (NCBI taxonomy): Eukaryota > Metazoa > Arthropoda > Arachnida > Araneae > Araneidae > Argiope > Argiope argentata. Next base: position 404,667 of record JAOUZG010000498.1, read on the forward strand.
TAGAAAAATATTTTTACAATTTTTAAAAAGACTATTGAACACTAAAAGCATTAAAGATTTGAATTTTATACGTTGTTTCTTTATAACAGAATAGTTTAAGCTACGATACTTAATTTGAAAAATCCATTGCTTTTGTTTCAGTTAGAAATTGTGGGATATCTGTAACCTTTTCTATATTGAGATTTCGATGACCTATGGTCAATTCAGATAAAACTATTTATTACTCAGAAACAAATAGTCACAATTAAAAAAAGAAAAGCTACTATTGTTTCTTAACACTTCAACATACCTGAAAAAAAACATGCTTGTATTGTATTGCTGATATTTTAAAATTCTCAGCAAAATCGTTCATAGTGTAAGACAAAATGATCTATGAATGTCATCAGAGCGATTGATCCCTTTTGAGCTACTACAGTTTACGGGGAGAATTCAAAAATCATCATCAGATCTC
>JAOUZG010000498.1:405127-441477 GCA_026289955.1 Argiope argentata
AGTTTACGGGGAGAATTCAAAAATCATCATCAGATCTCCTTCAGGAACTATTGTTGATAGATAATCGTCAGCCACGATACAATTCCTGATAGTCTAATAATTGCTATGGAAGTTAAGAAAAACCAACCACTAGAGAATCATCATGGATGTGAAAACCAACCACCATATCAGAAGTTTCTGATCAACATTATTAGCATGCCCCTGAGAAAGGGATAATCTATGAAAAAGAAAGAAATGAGGCATGAAACAATTTAAATACTTGATAAAAATAGCAGGTATGAATCTATAAATTTAACAACTGAAATTTTTCAATTGTCAATATATATGTTTTTTTAAAACCTGGTTTTTACTTCTTAGCAGAGTCGAACGAACTTGCAAAAAGCAAAAATTGTTTTGAACATTCATTTGAAACTTCTAATAAAGAGACAATTGTCTACAGCTGACTTCATCTCTTTTATTCTCAATCACTTTCCAAGTATAAGATAACTTACTATTGCATCGGAAAGAATACGTATGATGGTATACATTTTAGATCTGTACTGCTTAATTTACAGTTAAAGTAAAATTTTGCTTGAGTTGTTTACAGAATAATCGTTTTGATACACATTTTTTCTGATTATTTTTTCTCTTTCATTGTAATCAGATTCAAATTTAATACCACTTTTGTTTTTAATTTAATTTGACAATTAATTTAACCTCAATTATAGAAAAATTTAAAATATAAGGAGTAACAAAATGCAAAAATTACTCCTTTGGAATATGGTATGTATAACACAGACGAATTACTCTGAGTATTTTTTTGTCTTATTAGGTAGCTAAACGAAATATGTAAAATCATTGATGGAAGCATGAATAAATTCAGATATAAATTCTGCATAGTGATATCAGCCTTGTTATATAAATGCTCATTATTCATAAAACAGAAGAAATGCTTTGAATCCAAAATAAATTATTTATTTATCTCCTTTATAAGTGCTAGATTCTGATTCTCTATTTTGGAAAAGAATCAGTCAACTAACTAACTTTGGCTTCTAATTAGCTTTTGATGCTCTAATTCCTTTAATGTTCGTTTAATGTTTAGTTCATTAATTATTTGACAAATACGGAACTGTGTATACTGCAGAAATATGCATCAGTAGCATTTAGATTATTTTTTTGTGTGTATTATCTTTGAGCAGGGGGAAAAATGAAATCTTCGATTATAAATTTTAAGTTATCATATGGGATTATTAATTTTTCAGTCATTATTTATCTTAATTAATTTAAGTCATTACCAATTTAAACTAGTTTGAAGCATTTACGGGATTTCTCTATCGGTCTTTATCCCTCTCTCTTTGTGTAGGTATTTATATATAACGATAATTTTTTAAAACTTTCATTTTCAATTTTTCTGGCTGGCAAACAAAATTTTGGAGCTCGACCGATTTTGAAATAAAATAAGAGCTATGATGCCATAGTTCTTGGTCAACCTTTTCAAAGCCCTACTGCTGTCAAAGATGCATGCATAATAACAAAGCAACACTGGTAAAAACAGATCAAACTTTTAAAAACGTACATAATAACAATGAAAGACTGATAAAAGTAGGTAAAAATATTTTTTGCCGGTAAATTTGGGATATATCAAAACCTCCCAACCAAAACCACATAATGTTCTGATATGATAAAAAAAGGGAGTCTTCCTTCTCTTTTTGATTTTTATAATGAAGAAGATGAAGAAATTGTGGTATGAAAACTTTTAAAAATTGCTTCATTAATTTTTATTCATTAAAGTTACTGATCATGAGAAGTTAAAGGACTCTACTTGTGTTTTTGTGAGTGGTTTGTTATTTGTACAGTTATCACGTGAGTATGAGTTGATTATAATTATTTAAAAATTCTTATGGATCTGGCACAAAGACGAATGCCGGCTTAACTGACTGTAAAATTTAACCGCTAATTTCGGTGTGTCATTTCTCAGCATTTTCTGTGTTTGTTTATTAGTTTCCCTTTTGGATTAGAATTTAAAAAGTTATTCTCCAAAGTTATTATTGAGAAATTAAACTTAATAAAAGTAGGTTACTTTGAAATTCTCGTTTAATGCATACCTTTAATGAAATATTTAGCTTATAAATTATTTAATTTCTTTGTGTTAAATTGTGTATTCTACCTTCAATTTTTGTACTAAATGTATTCTTTTTTGATTATACATATAATATTACATCTATCTTTATTTATTATGATTTATTTGATGTTTTAAGAAAAGACTAGCTTCTCTATTGTATAAAAGTGGAAAATTTTAAGAATAGTAAGTGATTAGTAAAGCTTTTTGCTGTTTCCTTCACAATATCCATCTAAACAGACGTAATTTTTTTTTTTAATTTCTTATCGTTGGTAAGCACTCAATTTTCTTTCCGAGGAGAGTTTAATTAATAAAGAGGAGCAAAAAACAAAAGATTTCTAAAGATCTTGGTACCTTAGAATCTTTTTTAATATTATCTTCCTTTTAAAATTGAGTACTTTTTTTTATGTTTGTTGTGCCTTTTTATATTTTATTATTTGATTTGAAAAGAATATATAAATTGAGAATATATAAATTGATATATAAATGTATAAAAATTGGTATATCAGATCAGTTTTTAAATTAAAAATAGGTAACCTCATTTTCCAATTGCTCAGTTGAAAATTGTATCTTGTCTATGTTCATCAATTTATTTATTTTTACCTATTTCTGTTTATAAAATTTGTAAACATATGGTTATTCATGTATTTATTTTAATGATCTAGTAATTACTAGATGCTGTACTAAATCTTTCGTTTATAAGAATCATTATATCTTTTTAAAAATCTTGGCAAACTATGTATGGTGCATGCTTGTCTTCTGTTATTTCATGCTAGAAGTGCATTCCGCATTTTTGATTTGGCCTATATTTACTAAGCATATTTCTTAGTCTTTACAATTTTTACATTTACCATTTAATCAATATTTATTTGAAATGTTTTTATGTTTCAGAAATAATTATTTTTAAAAAAAATTCTTTCAGAATGTTTATGACAAGATCTGAATATGACAGAGGTGTGAACACCTTCTCACCTGAAGGTCGTTTATTTCAAGTGGAGTATGCTATTGAAGCCATAAAAGTAATTTGAGTAAACTTTTAAATGTTGTAATTAAATTAATTTAAATATTAAAACTAATTAAATATATAATTTTAAAATTAATTTATGTAATGAATTAATAGAACGCAGTTTTCATTCTGTTGCAGAAATTATATCCTTTTTATTATCCTTGTATAGTTACGAAAATAGTCGGTATAAGTAGTTTAAAACTGACTTTTTTTAAAAACATCAATACAAAAATAAAATTTTGTGTGAATTAATGTTTTCATACTTGAATATTATGTTAATAAGATAAAACCAATTTTATAATTATTGCATTGTTTTATTATTTGCCTTAAAAAATAGATATTATGATGGGCAGTAATTTTACTCAAAGAGATTTAAAAAAATAAAATAAATGGTATTATATTTTTGAAATAGTTCATAAGCATGACCATTCAAGTGTATGACTTCATAACTTCGTAATTTAGTAAGTAAATTGTAATGTGCCATGTCAGTATGAGAAAAATACAGTAATAAATTATTTTAAAGGGTACTTGGTAAGTATCTTAAAAAGGATTTTAACATTATTTATTCATCAATGTGCTAACAAAGAAAAATCTCTAATTTATACTTTTATATACAGTACGTTATCGAGTATTCTGTCTAATGTAGCAGAAGAAAAGACCAGATAACAAAAAAGTCATATAAGCTTTAGCTCTGCAAACTCATTTCTTTGTCCACTAATACTAGTTTTTATACCAAAGCTCTCACTTATTAAGTATTAAGCCTTCCATTCATCTCAAGTCATATAACCAGTGTACTTGAGCTGATGAAACATAGAAGCAATTATTGGTAATGTATTAATAAAAAATTGAAGGCTCTGTTAGTTTATATATGTTTATATATTGCACAGCAAGAATTTATTAAGGAAAAAGTAAGTTAATGGACATAAACTGTTCACTTTTTAACATGAATTCTATACTATTCATTTTAGTATACTTAACCCTTAGTAGCCTGATTTACAAAAGTGATTTATTTTTAATATTACTGTGTTTGCTTGAAAATAAAACTATAATGACATTTGATTTTTTAAAAAATTTCGTTGGAAACAATATTATACAACAGTAAAATACGTACAGCCAACCTATAAAAAAAAACTAATAGTAATGTGAACATTCGATTTAAAAGATTGGTATCAAAATTGAAACTTTAGGTTATTAAGGGTTAAAAAAAACAAATATTAAACCCGCCTAAAAAACAATTCACAAATCCTTTACATACTGTGCAGTTATAATCAACAACAGTGACAACAATTGAGGTTTGTTACTCTGACAAAACAAGCAGAATGTTGTTTTTTCCTTATCATAATTTGTATTTTCCACACAACATTTGAGAAGATCATTGCAGACACTTGCTTCCAGTGCCATGGCAGGGCTGCCAATGCTTTGTCTTTCTCAATTAATGACAATAAAGATAACTAAACTGGATAGTCGTAAACGAATATTCATAAGTGTAGTGTATATATCTTTTTACCTGTTATGCTTTTCACTATTAATCAGCTGCATAAATAATCAAGTCTTGTTCAGTTCTGATTTATTGTTAAAAAACAGAAGTGGTATTTTTTAATTCTTTTTTAATGTTTTTCTTATATTTTTCTGTTTTTCACAGTTGGGTTCTACGGCTATTGGCATCCAAACTAGTGAAGGTGTTGTTCTAGCTGTGGAGAAGCGGGTTACTTCTCCATTAATGAAGCCAGTTACTATTGAAAAGATTGTAGAAATTGATAAACATATTGGTGAGATTTTTGCAGATTATAACAGATTTATGCAGTATTAGAAGCTTCTAAGCTTTGGTTTTTATTTAGTAGTTAAGTCATGATATATCTTTTATTTTGTGTTGATTAACTTCCAAGGTGATATTAATCTTTATTCCTTCTTTTATTTATATTAATTTTAACATATATTTAATAAAAACTCATTGTTTTCCAACTTTTCGTTATGAATTTCTTCTAAATTAATTTTGTGATTTTTCTGCAGACACATATGCTAATTGTATGTCTTATTTTTATTTAAGTCAGTATAATCTTTTGATTCAGTATAATGTAATTATTGTGTATCAATATGCCTTTTCTCCTAATTACTGTAGAATCATTTTTAAATTAATGTGAAATATTTATTCTACTGTAGCAAATTTAATTATTTAGCATATATTTTTCTTTCTTTAAAAAAAAATATCTATATACCCATTTAAAGCAGTTTTATTATTGGTGCACGCTAAATTCCACTCTGTTTCAGTATTTAAACCATCTATGGTTTATCATGATTTCATGCAAATCATGATTTTCATTGCAAAAGAAGAGTTTAAGTCAATTATTAAATTTGCCATATTGTTTTATTTTTTATAAAATGTGATTTTCTGTTATATTTAATAAATTCATTTTGAAAAGTTTATAATATTTTTTAAATAACTGATTTTTTTTTTGTTGAAAATTAATATCTGTGATTTTTTTTGAAAAAAATATTGTTTCTATTTCCTCTTCAGAATGTGTTATTTATTATGTTAACTGAATATTAGAATAACTCTGACCTATCAAAATATTTAACCGAAGAAATAAGAGCATTTGAGTTCAAAGTAAACTAATCTGTGATCAAGTTATCGGACCATCTACTTCCATTTAAAAAAAATCATATAACTTTTAAAATTTTTTATTATAAATTCTGGTAATAACTTAAAAATAATTTATCTTGCTCTGTGTAAAATGTGTACATTAAATTTTTTTAAATTATTAGTCTGGATATGGATTAATAATTCCAAAAGATAAATATTTATTTCAAAATTGATCTTAAAAATAATCATAAAATTGCATTGCCACTTAAATATTAGCAAACTGTTTGTACAAACTTTATGAAGAATGCAGACACTGTCCAGATAAGCAGGTAGATCCAGATCATATTTTTAGCTGCCACTCTATTACTTCAATCCTCTTCAAAATAGACAATGACTGCACCGGTCTTATTCTTTATGTCAATAAAGCTGAAGATGTGATAAGAGCTGTTCTGCATATTTTTGGCTCAATCTAATTGTCCCCTCTCTCTTTTCGTATTTCTTATGGCACTTGTCACATGACAACTATTAAATGTTTGTAATAAATTACAGAAGAGTTGATTTTTTAAAAAAAATTATGCATACTATGAAAGTAATACAGTTTGTAAATGCTATATTAGAAATATATATAACTAGCTATTGTAAATACTTTATATTTGGTTTTGAAAATCTATTGATTGAACATAAATATGTGAATAACACTTCTTTACATTATATAAATATTGCAATTAAATGTAATTAATAAAAGTATTATCTTAATAGGTATAATAATGCCTTATATCTATCAACTGAATATATTCCTGTGAGTTATAAATTACTTTTCTCTTAAGAAAATATTTTTTAACTATGAATATTTTAATATCAGGTTGTCATCTAAAGTTCTTATTCTTAAATTTCATTGTCATAAAGTTTATACAAATTAGAGGAGGGAAGTTTTCAAAATAAGATGAAGAATGTTATAAATGAATATTTATGAAAATAATTACTTCTTTTTAGGCTGTGCTGTAAGTGGTTTAATGGCTGATTCTCGTACTATTGTGGACCGTGCACGAGTTGAAGCCCAGGTAAGGATAAAAAGAGTAAATGTATATATTTGTGATGTAAAAATTTAAATTTCAATTATTAAGAATATTTTGTATTCATTTTTTTAGCATTTAATGTTTAGTATTTTTTAAGCTTGCTGTTTTTATTAATTGTGTATTTCTTTTAGAATTATAAGATTAGATTAAGCATTTTGTAAAAGATAGACTTGGTGATGCTTTTTTTAAAAAAAATAATCTATTATATTAATAAATATCATTTTTATTTTTAACTATATAAAAAGCTAAAATTATTGATTTTAAAATAAATTCTTTACATTTTATTTTGAATAGTATATAAAGCAGCATAAAATGCATGAGAGATGAATTGAATTATAAAACAGTATTTATTTTTGCAACTTTTTCATGAAAAATTCTTTTACATGATAAAGTAAGATTGTGTTTGCATTTTTAAGCGAATGAGGATGGTTTCAGTTTACATGCAATGTTAATATTTGTTATAAGATTACTGTATTAAGATTTATTAATGTGCTCTATTATTCTTAAAAATAACTTCATAATAAATCATATTCTCAGACCATAGGATACTTAAATTTTAATGGTTGATATTAGTTGATGGATAAATATTTTTTTTTCTCTTCTATTTAAAATATATAATATAAATTGTGAAATCAGTAAACGAAAAAAAAAAAAATTCTAAATAATGCTTAAATTAAAATTTTTTTCAGTGTGTACTTTTAAGTTAGATTATAGGTATTTTGGATACTTCTATTTTGATTCTTATTATATTTGAAGGATTATACTATAAATAGAATAAGAGTTGTGTTAAGTCTTGTTATTTCATTAATTTCTAATTATTTGGGATTTATTAATATTGAAGTTAATAAATGAGCCAGTTTTCATCAAGAAAATGAGGAAAAGTTTGCTTTTCATAATAAAAAAAAATCATGGAAATTACTCTTCGTAAAATGACTAAATATAATATCAGAGTAGTGATTTTCTTCATAAGTTATATATTTATCTTTATATATTTATTGTATACTAAAAAAAATTAGCCAAAGTAGGAATTAGTTTTGATGTGCCCATTTATTTATAACAGTTAAAAAAGAAGGCTCAGTATTAGATTCATGGTTTGTGAAATCGATAGGATGGATTTTATTGTTATTGAATGTGGATTAATGCAGATTATCTCTTAATCAAGTTTATCAAGTCGTGTGTTATAAACATTTAGATCCAGAGGAAGCCAAGCTGTCTTGCAGATTTAAGTTCTAAAATTCTTTTTAGATTAAAAAAAATAATTCCATTTTTATTCTGAAATTTAATCTCATTTTTATTAATCTTAATTAATTTGTTTTGGTATATTTTCTCGTGTATTTTTGCTTTATTTGAAAGGATTGTATTGTATTTAGTAACTTTAAAGGATATTTAATGTTTTATTCTTTATCTTATAGAATCATTGGTTTGTTTATGATGAACGCATGTCTGTGGAGAGTATTGCTCAATCAGTTTCAAACTTAGCTATTCAGTTTGGTGATAGTGATGATGATGGAAATGCCATGGTATGAATTTGCTTTGTATAAAATTTAATTTGAAATAAAGGCTTTATTCTGTATTTTACACTTCTCTTCTAGTATTTAGATTGTCTTTTTATATGATTAAAATAACTACTTTGTTATGTGCTGATTTTTAAGAAATTAAAATGCTTTATTTTTTTAGTTTAGAAGTTTTGTGAACTGTAAATATTTTAATTTCAAGCCTGCTTAAGTTGTTCAGTAATTAGCTTTTGATTTTTCATTTTCATTTCTTGTGTATTAATGAATCATTGCTGTTACTCATAATAATGATGTGATAGTTTAAACTATGCATAATAAAGTAAAATATATCATAATTTTATAATTTCCTAAAATTTAAAGGTTTTTAAGTTATCAGCAGATTTGGTTTTCTTTAAAAAGTCTTGTTTATTAATATATACTAAAAAATTTTAGTTTTGTTTTTATTATTTAATGTTTCATTAAAAACAATTTTTTTATTGATTATGTATATTTTAAATTAAATAATAAAATTTTTTCTTTGAACATTAATTTTTTAGTTACTCAATATTTGAATATATTGCTTTCTGCATTAAAATGCATAAATGTCAAATAATGTTTATAAATGCATTATTTACACTAATTCAATTCTCAATCTGAAATTGAATTTGTTTTGAAAAGTTAATTATATATTTATAAAACTTGTAAATGACCCCCTGTTTTTGAATTCAATTTTTTTAGTTTTTCAAAAAGTTTAATAAGGATTTTAAATTTTATAATATGTAAGATTTTTAATAATAACTTTTACTCAAATTAAAATCAATTCTTGTGACATAAAATCAATTCATAGCAAGCATAATTGTGAATATCAGCTATGTAATTACTTTGACTATTTTTAAGATTGAAATTATCTTTTTTCATTCATTATATGTACAAATATGTATTACATGCAAACAATTTGTAATAATCTTCTCATAATAGTCTTGGTACTACAAGAATTCATAATTAATAGCATCACAGCAACAAAAATTCTTTGATATTTTGGGCAATTTGACAGTCATTAATCAGTCTTGCTTTATCTTTCAAGCATCATTCACTTAGTTACTGAATACCTTTTATCTGTATTAAAAGATTATATCTAATTTTAAGCTTATAATATTATATTTTAGAAAGAATGAGCCTTATACATTTTTTCTTAAGCTTCTTGATCTTGTTTTTGAAACAACGTTAAAATTCTTGGGAGAACTTCAAAAAAGTTGTTTCACAATTTTAAACAATAAAAATTTAATATTGTTGTACATTAATTAAACATACTGGAATTTGTTCAGTAATATCTTTTCTTATCAAATATTCATTATCAAACATCAATTCTCTGACCCTATTGATAACTTGATCTTTTGTTGAAGTTTGTCTACTAGATCACAGATTTTGTACTATATATTTTTTTCTTTAAATTTTTTTACTGTTTTAGATTAAAAGAAAAAAAATGTTTAAAGGCATTTTGCATCATTTCAAATCCTTTGTAGATAAACATTTATTATAAAAATAAAATTAAATACTTTTTTTTTTTGCTAAAAAACATTTGCTTTTTCAGAAAATCAATTACATGTAGATTTGTAACTTATTTTTAAAAATTTCAGGCGATGAAATTGAAATAAAAGTTTTGATTATTTTCAGATGCTTTTAAAATATGTGCTGAAAGTTTACAGACAAAAGCTAGTCTTGATCCAACTCCTTTTTGATCACAGTATTATAAACTACGACATTAATTACATACAAAAAAATCTTTTAAAATAAAATGCACTTTAACAATTGTATCACCATGTTGGGAATAAGTAGCTGTCTATTACATTCAAACTACATAGAGCTAGTATGCATATATAAACTAGCTTTGCATGTAATAGTCATGACCGATGATGTAGAATTTCAGAATAATTATTGACAATATTCAAATTAAATCAACTTAAAAAAAGTCAGGTGTCATGTGTATTTGAAAAAAATATATTTGAAGTATAAGAAATTTTATTAAAAGTATTTTCTTTCTTATATTGCTTGATAAAATAAAATAGTTTGTATGTATATACATATATGTGACTTTTATAGAGTCGGCCTTTTGGTGTTGCTATTTTATTTGCTGGTGCAGATCCAAAGTCGGATCCTCAACTGTAAGTGAAAATTACATACTTTTAAATTACATTTATATATTTGAATGAGTGATCTGAGGAATGTATGATGAAAATAAATTGTTGTGTTCTAAAATACATCTTTCCTTCTGTCTATTGTGTACAAATTTTATTATAGTAAATAATTATGCACATCATTATTGATAATTTTAGTGTTTCAAATATTTTGAAAACAATATTTCTCATAGTATCTACTAAAGCTGTGTTTATGAAGTTTATATAGTCAAATATATAAGATTTCACTTTTCTACATTATCTTCTGTTCAAATTATGGTAGAAAATAAAGTATTACTCTTTGTAGAGTTGAAAGAAACTGAAATAGAGAGGGTTACTTCTTATCCCTGTGTTCCTTCTGAATATATGACACTTTAAATGCCACACTAATTTTACATGCTTACCTATTTAGCTAACTTGAATCTCTCATTACACATAGAATATTTTTATGCAATTTTAATCTCAACAGTTAAGTTGATGTGCACAATCATTCATAAAGCATTAATTTGGTAGAGGTCACTCCTGACCCATAGTTAAGAAATGCAGTCATTCATCTTGCACTAGGCATAATTTGAGATAAGTAGGTGAAATGTAAAAACTGTTCCCAAAAATTTTATGACATATTGTGGAAATGGTATGGGTTTACCTTTCAATTTCTTGGAGCATTTCAATATATCATAAAATACATTTCTAATATTTAAGCTACATTTCATATATATAAAAATAAAATTATTTTTGAATGTTTTTCTTTGATTTAATTTCTTCACACCATTTTAATTATAATGATTATATTAAACATTAAAAATTTACTTGAATTACTTAAACCAATCTTGGCTTTGTTAGTCATCAATGAACCTTTAGACATTATGAACCTATGGCATTCCATGTGTTAAAGCTTTAAAGGGAAAATTTTCGTTCCATTATAAATTAATTTAAATATTACTAAATTAGATATGAATTTTGTGCATTTAAATATCCTAAAGATGTAGTTGTTCCCATGTGTTTGTGTACAAACTGCTCGATATCATAGAATCAGTTATTTATTGATATATTTCTTGGATATACAGTTACATTAAAATTTTAATTCAAGCACATACATAAAAAGAAGATTACCTAAATTATTTCCTTTTGTGAGATGTAAAAATTAGGAAAAGAAATTGAAATAATTGTATTAAATTAATTTTTATAATTGCATGCATTTAAAATAACATTTAAGGAGTTCTTAGAAACTGAAATTAATTATTGTTAGATGTTGTAATAATTAAATATATAAGTAGTATTTACAATAGTAGTTTTCTCGTTTCTTAATTTTTTGTAGATTTTTGTATTTTTGTATAAGACTTCATCATGTTTAAATTATATTTTGCAGCTATCATATGGATCCATCTGGTACTTATGTCCAGTATGATGCTAAGGCTATTGGTTCAGGTTCAGAAGGAGCTCAACAGGCTTTGCAAGAGCGCTATGACAAAGTAAAATATTGTTTATTACTCTTTCTCTTTAATTCTATATTGTTTTATAATAAAAATTTCTGACTGACTAGTTGTAAGAAATTTTTAGAAGCTAATTTAAACTAGTTAAAATGTCCTGAAATATCATAATCCATTTGTAGATTTTTCAGTAATATTTCATTTGCTAAAAACTATACAGCTATAAGTAATTTAAATTGGGTACCAGGCAATTATAACTTTCTGAAAACTTTGTAAGAATATTTTAAGATAAAAACTTAAATTTTTTTTGTATCTTTAATTTCATTTTTTTTTTTGTTTCTGTTATTATATTCTCTCCCTCTGATTTTTTTTAATAATTAGAATTTATTTCAGATTTTTTTCTTATACAAATGAATAAGATAAAACCAATAGATATTAATGATCTATATGCAGATTTTTGGTAGATTAGTTAATATGCCCGTAGCAATAAAAGTGATGACAGAAGAAATTTTTTTTATTGAAATTTTCCAAACCTAATTATTTTATCTTTTTAAATATATTTAAAAATTATTCATTTAGTTTAAAATGTATATTTTCTGTCAATTTCCTTTAAAATGATCACTCTTTATGAATTTGTTGTATTGTCATATCTATCTTATCTACATGTAAACATTGGTTTGATTTGTTTTTTTTATAATTCCTCTTTCCATTCTTTTTAGCGAATGACATTAAAAGAAGCTTTAAACGCAGCTCTTACAATTCTTAAGCAAGTTATGGAAGAAAGATTGAATTCATCCAATATTGAAGTGAGTGAAAATTCTGTTATAGGAGTAGTAACTATTAAAATGTTATAATTTTTTTTGATGTGATATGCCAAGATTTCATGAATATGATTATAATTGTAAATTAATGTTTAAAATGTATATAAATTCACCATAAGTGTAAGCTAATGTTTAAAATCTTTTTAAAACAACCAAAATATCATTGTTTTTTCAAATTATATTGTTTATTTTATGCATAGAATTCTGAACTTTTACCCTCTTACACATGATATTATCTATACCCAATTTAACTTATCAATGTCAGTATGTAAGCCAAATTAATTTCACCATAAAACTCTGCAGTTCAAAATATTACCCTAATTTGTCTTTTTTTTTCATGAAATAGGAATTTATTTTAATATTTTATCACTTATTAGTTTTAAAATGCCTTTTTTCTTGTTTCTATTTAGCTGGTATAAATTTCAGAAGTTTTAAAATGTAGATTTCTTTTTTTAAATTGAGTAAATGAGCATCATGTACTAAGTGTTAAATTGTTCATGGAACATGGAATTTAAAAATTGTAAGTAATGAAAATGAGCATTATATTTTATTTTTAATCATTCTCATTCCAGATTAATTTTTATTCTGTAATCTCTCTCTTATTATTTTTTCTTTCGTGCAAGAAAGAGCAGATTTATGAAGTACTAAATCAATGGGATAATAAACTGAAACTACAAAAAGAATTAATGTTTTTCAGTAAATTGCAAATGAAAATATTCTATTTTCCTTTATTTAAGACCGGCATAGTTGTAAAATATTGTCTTCCAGTATTGATTTATGAAGATATTTTAATCACTATTATTGGATTTAGTTTCTTTGTTAATAGGAATGTTGGGACAGTGTAACTTATAGAACTTGATGTTGGCATAATTTCAACATGACTGCATTTCTGATATTTATTCTCTATTTTAATAATCCTATAATAAAATCATTTGGAATGCCATACAAACAATGACATCATTAATTTATATATAATATCCCAGATGTTACATTTATTTGATATTCTTTTATAGAAATATTAAACTAAAGTTCCTGTCTTGTTAAATGATATAAAGATATCCCAAACATTACATTTGTTAATAAACAGTATATTTGGATATTTGAAGAATCAAAAATTTCTTTTAATATTACCATTATCCTAGTATAATTCAAAATTATGGAGCTCATTATCTGTAACTCATATTACTTTTTTATATATTTGTAACTCATATTACTTTTTTATATATATATTATAAACAAATCTTTCATTCTTGTTTTGATACTTATCCTAACACATTTTGAATATAAATTTATGCAAACTAATCTAGTGAGATCTTATGCTTCATATTATTAAAATGAGAGATTTAAAAAAAATTACTCAAAATAATCCAAACATTTGATTCTTAGGCAACATAAAGGATAATTTTTTTTATGATCTTAAAAAGTGAAACATGAAAAGAAAGTGATGTATATTATTGTGTTATGAATAATGTATTATGATTATGGAATTATTTTTTTTATAATTGACAGCTTTTTATCAGTAGCAATCTTTAATCATATGCTTACTGATGAAAATGATATATCATAATTAAAGCAATTGTGTTTTGATAGATGTTAAAAGATGAAATATTATGAAATTGATAATTCTTAATAAATATATAAGTGATTATTGTTCACTTTTAATCAACTTCTTTTCTTTGCTTGCAGATTTTCTATTCTATTTTTTTTTTCTTATAAAGATCATATTTTGGCTTTAAAAAAATCTTACTTATCACATTTAAAATATCTTTTAATATCTTGCTCATCACATTTAAAATATTTTCTTTCACAGCTTAATATTTTTAACTTTCAAATGTTGTATGAATATGCAATTTCTTTAAAGCCTAATTAAATGGATTGACTAATTTTTGAACATGAATATTATTTATAAATGACTTATGATGAATGCTTACTTATTAATGCATATTTGAGATTGAATCAGCTTTTGAGACTAGTTGAGAAGTAAGGATTATTGTAGAGTGTTCAAGATTAGGTTCATGCTATTATTTCA
This sequence comes from Argiope argentata, assembly GCA_026289955.1. Classification (NCBI taxonomy): domain Eukaryota; kingdom Metazoa; phylum Arthropoda; class Arachnida; order Araneae; family Araneidae; genus Argiope; species Argiope argentata. Next base: position 419,836 of record JAOUZG010000498.1, read on the forward strand.
TGAGGGTTCTTCTTGATGTTTTAAAACTGATTTAAGGTGTGGTCTATAATATTAACTACATCTTGTTTTGAATCTAATGAGTTTGGATTGAAGAATTAATATATTCCTCATCTTAAATTGTTTTGCTATTTTTGTCAAAATATAATCTATGTGGTGTAGTATTTCATAAAAATCTTCAATGGTTTTAAATGCAGATAGCTATTAAAAAAATGCAAATAATATTTTTTGCAATAACATCCTTGATAAAAGATAATATCCTGTAGAAAATTAATAAAATTATTTATGAAATCTTTATTACTAATTTTCAGATAAGTGTAAAAAAAATCTTTTTTTGATTTAACATATCTTGAAATTTTCCTAATCAAACAAGTAGTTTTCACCTGTAATTTTCATTATAAAATTTTATAGAACTGTTTAAAAATTCTTTTATTTTAATTTATATATTAAAAAGTATTACATATCTGAAACACTTAATGTCATCTCTTTGTTACATTTTTTTAAGTGTTTGCATTGGAATTTATTGTTTAATATTATCAAATAATTGTGGAAAACTTATTTTATTTAATAATTGTTTTGATGGTGTTTATTTTATTTTTATTTCTTATAATTCATAACTTAATATGAGACATCTTTTCATTTTATTCTATACATTTCTTAGTAATTTTTTTATTTAATTCAATTTTTTATTAAATAAAAACTTATTTCATAAATATGTATGAACACATAAAAGTTCTCTTTATTTGTATAAATTTTAAGTAAATGAAATATGAAATATTTTAGTTAAAATTAGAAAAAGGAGAACCAATTTATTACTAAACAAAGGTGTTTATATATCATATTAAAAGGCATGAAAGTCTTTATTTGTAAATAAATCATTTACCTCTTAGTTGGATAATAAATAAATTTGTCTTTATTTTCTTTTATGAAAACATATGTATGAACTATTTTTGTTGCTAAAGAAACAAACAAGTTTTGAAAATGTACATTTTTTTTTATTTGTTTGTATGTTTTCTTTGCAGGTTGCAACAGTGACAAAAGAACAAGGTTACCATATGTTTACAAAGGATGAAGTTGAAAAAGTCATACAGGGGATTTAATTGTTATTATTTTTTAATCTTAAAGAACATTTTCACAAAGACTTGCACTCAATAAATTATGGTTTTCTTATTTGGCTGAAATTTTATTTTGTAAAAATTTTTTGCTTACATCTTCATTTGGATGTTTCTTTCTTTTTGTTTGAATATATAAAACAGAAGTGCAAACTGTACAAAATGATAGTTATATTTTTCTCAGATGCATAAATAAAAGAAAATGTGTTTAGGAGAACAAAGATAATTCTTTTTTATTTTGTAATTTTTCCTTTATCACTCTGATGTGAATACTTCAAATTGCTGTTGTCACAAGTTTCTTTCTTTCTAAGACATTTAGTTTTGAATAATTATTTATAATATATTTGAAGTTAGACATATGATATAAAAATTATTAATAAATAAAGCCTTTGAAAACTTTTAATAAAGTAATTAAAAAAATGTAGTCAAATTTGTATGACATCTAAGTCGCATGAGAAACATAAATTTATTTGCCATCTGTAACTACTTAATGCTAATTTTATTGTCAATAACATTCTAGGAATTTTAGGATAATTTTATCATATTGAATCCAAATTTGACAATGTTTTTTTAAGATATTGGTTTAAGGTTTTACATAAAAGTGAAAATTATACTTCTAAAGTACATATTTACAATGCTCAAATTGTATTGAAAGTGTATAAAATGTAAATTAATAATTATTAAATTATTGCAATAAATTAACTTCAAGAGTAAACGGTACATAAATTAGACCAAAATAAATCAATTTAGAAGTTACATTAGTGAAAAATATCAAATTTATGCTAAAGAATAAGTCTAAAAACTTTGCAATAAATGAAATAAAGCAAAATTAACCAATGCTTAATAGCATGCAGATAATACTGAATTAAATACTAAAAATGAAAACTTAAATAAGTGAAAAAATATTTTATGATTTCTTTTCATTTAAAGTGAGAGTTTTATTTTAGAGCCCCCAAAATATTCACCATTGAAGTTATGTATGTCATTCTGCCTTGGTTTCTATTCCTATTTCTCTGATATTCTGATGAGAACTCTTTACTTGTTCTTTAAAATGATCCGGAATGTCTTCAAGGGAGTTTTTTCAAGGGATAATGTAGAAAATACTCTTATGCATATCAGCTCACAATTTTTAAAGAAAGTATTACAAATTTTACTCCAGTTTTATATTTTTTGCTCTTTGTGGCTATCCCAAAAAATTTTAGTAACTGAAATTGAGCATGGCTAATTAGATGACTCAATATCAATCATAGAATTTTAATAATTGTTTAATGTAGTTATTTGAACAGGGTGTGTAGTGTCATGAAACATGCTTAAATTTGAAAACCAATTTTTAGTCATTTTTTTAAATATTTGTTTTAGTTAGTTGGGAAGAATGCATCTAAAACCCATATTCACATTTTGGATACTTTTAACTTCCGTTCCAGGATTAATCCCAAAACACTTGCCAATGATACTTAATTTTTTGCCTAGTCTTAATATTACATAACTATTGTATGTCAATGCCGCACAAAGCCTTTCCTAGTAATATACAAAGTTTGGGGGAAACTCTGCTTGATATATTTCTGTTTTGCTTCTAATGATAGAACTCTCTCCATTTTTTAAAAATTTAGTTATTTGTTTTCCTGATTTGTAAAAACTAAGATTTGTTAAAGCATTTTCTTTTCTGTATAATATATGTATATATAAAGTTCCTTCTGTAAATTTCTTAGGTAAAAATTTTATTTATAAGTTTAAAAAAAATTGGTCTTTCATTAAATTTCAGGAACAATAAATGCTAAAAAAAAAGACATATACACTTTAGAAATAAAATACATAAGACAATTTCTTTATAGATTGTGATCATTTGTGACAGCTGCTATTATTTTCTATTTAAAAAAAATTAAGAAACTTGTCTAGAACATGGCATTATTCTATCATCGATTTCATTGTAGTTTTGCCAGTCGTTTCATGATAGCCATAGGAATGCCTTAGTTCTTAGCTTTATAAAATCTATATAATTAAAAATGAATCGCCAAATGTGTTGTTAAGCACAAAACTCGAGAATGGCTCAACCAATTTGGCTAATTTTTTAAAAAAAATATTTTCGTTATGACATGAGGAAAGTTCTTATAAAAAGAGAGAGAGAAAACCGGAAAAATTGCGCTAGAATGATAAAATAGGAAAAACGACACTTTTCCTACTTTCCCGCTAAAAATCTTCATTTCCCCATCGACAAATGGGAAAAGAATTCAGTTTGTTTTTTTTCCCACGCTAGTGAGGTTAGGCTTAACATGTTTTCGACCGATTCTGCTTATTTCCATAGTGTTTGATGCATTTAAAATTAAACATTTTTAATCAATCGATTTTTCCGATTCATATTGAAATACTCTCAAGAGTATTGAACTAAGACAAAACAGAATAAACTGTTTTCATTTTAATTAAAAGTTTAAAAAATAAATGTATAATACTGTTGTAGCTATTTCAATCTCGTTCGATAATTAAAATTGACTGGACTTGATTTTAAAGAAATACGGACTTGATTTGTGTTTTTTGCTTTATTTCAGGTATGCACTGAAAAGAAATTGTTTTAAGTTAGTCGTGTGCTTTTCCAAGCGTACGAAGTTGCGGGTAAAAGCTAGTTGTAATAAAATTACTTTCTAGAATGATACACAGCTGGGAAAAATTTACTCTATCCATCGCAGTCATGTTGAATCTTGTTGCTTATATAAAAATCAAATACAAAATTTGTGGTCATGCTGAGCTTCTACATCATCATCGACATTTTCAGAAATGCTGTTTCTATCACATATTTTATTTTAATTTTAAGAAGTGCTGGAAAAGCTCATGGATCTTTCTTGTTAAGCTTATAAAAGTTGACTTAATTTTTTGGTATTAATAGTTTTTTTTTCGCTTTTATAATCACTTGTATGCTTTTGGCAAATCTAAAAAGGCATAATTTTACAATAATTGATTTTGTGCGGATACGGAAATTAATATTAAAATTTGAAAAATAATACATTTAAAATTTGTAAGATTAAAAAAACAACGACCATGTATTATTATAAAAGAGGAAAAATAAATAAATAAAAATACGCTTAGAAAATATGCTGTTTATGTATGCATGCTTATACAAAGGTGTTTAATTTTGGAAGCTAAGGTGCTTAACAAGTACTTAATTTTTGCACCAGTTTTTCACTACGCACCTTGTTGAAAATAATTATATGCATTTTTTATTCAGTTTAAAATGTTTCTGAGTTTATATTAAATATATAAATAAAATATTAAACAGAATAAATAATGCATTAAAGAATAGGAAAATTAGAATCAGCAGTATACATTAGTGATTGCAGATATTACTGAGTCAAGAATATGCTTTATAACAAAAAGGAAAACCAATCCGAAAAAAGTAAAGCTAATTTTGAAATCAGAAGCCCAAGATAATCCTAAAATCACTGGAACTTCCTTGACGACGTAAATTATATGTTGTTTTTGTAAATTATGGCACTTTTTCAAACTCGCTGACAGACTTAGACTCGGAATTAAATAGAAATTAAAAATTGAAAAATCATAAAAGCAAATTGATTTTTTTTTCATTTATTACTTATTTTGAATAGATAACTATTTTATAATTAGAATTTTTACTTGCAGGTATTTTTATAATATCGGATAGTTTTTTTTGAAGTCATATTTTTTAACTAAATGACGCTGAAAATTATTTAGCTAACGTGAATACAATTTTCAGTAACTGACAAATAATTTTTTTAAAAAAAATTTAAATTAAAAAGTTGCGTAGGGAAGAATTTTGAAATGTTTTTCCTAGTTTATATAAAATCTATTGCAATTATTTCATGCTATGCTGCCATCTATTGTTAGAAAAGATAAGAAATATTCACTGTAAAGTAAGCATGAAGCCACTTAAATTAGTTCACCCTCATTACCTTTAACGGGAAAAAAAAGTTTGCAATTTTTATTTCAAAATGCTTTTAGAATTAAGAAGCTAGACCAAGAAATTTTTACTAATTTATTTGTAACGTCAATGAGTTACAATAGTTTTCACTTTTAAAGTAGGAAAATTTTTGATACCAGTTTAGTTTTAAAGAATATCATATAATGCTTTTTTAAAGGCATCATTAAACTATTATGTACTCAAAAATGAGTATCGTAAAAGAATTCCGCACTTCTATTAATTTTCTAAATTTTTGAACGTCAATGCTCTCCTGCACTCTGATGTGGAATTTGGCCTAGATGCCGTCCATGCCATCTGACCATTCTTCAAAATTACGAGTCTGTCTTAAAATACCCTCATACAGGATATTAGTTTTAACTAAGCTAAACTATTAAAAATCGTAGCAGTCCGATTTTTTTCAAATATGTCGAAAAGCGTTGCGGTTATTTCTGATGATTTTAGTATTGCTAGGTTCGCGAATTTACACAGATTGTGCTACCTGGTTACTTATTAATGTTATTGCTATTAAAAACCATTAGTATACTTAATCTTAAACCCAGACAGCTCGACATTTTCTCTTAGTCATGCAGAATACTAAATTATTTGTCCTCCTCCTTCCGAGACAAATATGTATCTTTTGTTCTATCCATAGTCATAACCAGAGCCTGACTAAGGCTGGGGTATGAGGGGCAGCTGCCCCGGTACCCAGAGGCGGATTTCCAAACAGGCGCATGAGGCGCGCGCCTTGGGCCTCATAAATTAAGGGGCCTCAAAATTTAGTTCTAAAATAATAATAATTTAAATTTTGAAAAAGATGATATTTTTTAAATAAAGCCTTTCATTTTTACATTCTTCTATTACTACTCTCGGTTCATCTATCTCAATAAAACGATCATGCAATATCAGAACCCTTGAAAAAACCAACTATTTTGAGAATGAGAGAGTAAAAAGTGAACCAGGAGGGGGGAGACATTTTACATCTTTTATAAAAAAAAACTGACTAAGGCAGGGGCAGCTGCCCCGGGCCCCCACATAAGTGGGGGCTCCAAATCCTATATAAATTTTATTTTACGTTTAATTCTTTAATGAATGTTCTTCATTACTAAAGTAGTTAAGCAAAGGGGCGCCCAAAAATGTTCCTGCCCCATCCTCCAACTAGACTAAGTCGGGCCTTGCTTTTATCTTGTACGAAACTAAAGAGATAGATATCCTATTACACCCTCCTGCCCACTCGGACCCTTTGAAGTACAGGAATGGGTCTCAAGGCAATGAACGTGTTTGCATAATAGGGCATAGGACACATTTTAGTTAGAGACCTTGCTCAAGGAGGTTAGAAGATCTTAGAGGTTAGATCTGTGCTCAAGGAGGTTAGTTTCTCCAAAACATCCTGTTAGCAATTTAATGTTTCACGTTTAAAAAATATTGGCTTTGATTTGTGGTGTGGAAAGGAGTTCATTTCTGTGTTTGATCTTTGACTAAAGTGAAAATTGGTAAGCATATAATTTCTTAATACATTTTCGTTTCTATTTTCGTATTTTTGGAAATACTGTATTCCTGGCTTTATATTTTTTGGCACATTTGATGGTTAAAAACAGGGCTCATTTACTATACGAATCGTTAGGCACTGGCACCGCTCAAAAAGATAAAATAAACTGGTTACTTTCTCCTCTTAACTGAAGGGGAAAATTTTTCAACTCCGAAAAATCGTCAAAAGTAAAGCTAATATTTTTATGCGACTAATTTTTTAAAAATGTTTTAGCCATGTTGCTAGAAAAGAAAGGTGGGATATGGAGCTTGAAAACTAAAAAAAGAAAAAAAAAATGAAGATCGGCATAAAAATTTACTCAATAAATGTATTATAACTTTTGAAAAGCGAGCTAAAATGGAAAATGAGACAGAAAAAGCAGTTGAGCAACTTGATACACCATGTGTCCATATAAGAATCTATGAGCAAATCAAATCGAATATTTACATGAAAAAACTTTGTGCAAGCTGAAGTAGAATATGAATTCTAACAAATTAAAAAGCGAGTTGAACAAGGATGCGTATTTGAAAAGTTAAATGAGCGTACTGAAATAAAATGTGCACAAGAAAAAATCACTGAATTAGCTAAAATTGAAAATGAATTCGAAGAAATTGAAGAGAGAAATGGAATTTAAAGCAAACCTAAACAGCCAGATGAACAAATTAAAACCGAATAAGCACAAGAAAAAGCCGATGAGTGAGCCGAAGCAAAATGCGAATTTGATGAAATTAATGAGGGATCTGAGAATGGAACAGAAGAATCAACAACATTTAATTTTAAACAACAAATTAAAATATCAGCTGATTCTGATAACGTTTTAAAACAAAACCAAAATATTTTTATTTACAAAAGAGAAAAACAGCTCCATTCTATAATAATTGATTTAGTATATAATTAAATTTTAGGCATGCATTTTTGTAAAATTTTGCGCAACTATGGTACAAAACAGCACCTATTTTTTTTTAAGAACAGCCTTAACACACCCTGAACTTCATCCTTTTGAATACATAAAAGTAGAATGAAAAAAATTAATTTTAATTTTCAATTTTATGTACCTAGGTTCCCTCCCCCACCGCTCCCTTTTTAACACAAAAAATTGGACATAGAGCTTGTCGAGAGTGAAAAATATGTATAAAAAAGTGCATACTATAAATATAATTGGAGGGGAAGGGGGCCTCCAATTGAATTGCGCCTCGGGCCTCAAAAACTCTAAATCCGCCACTGCCGGTCCCCCACATAATTGGGGGTCCCGAACGAAAAGAAATTTTATATTACATTTCCTTCTTTAATAAATATTCTTCATTGCTAAAGTAGTAAAGCAGAAGGGGCCCAAAAAAGTTTTTGCCCCGGGCTCCAACTATGCTAAGTGGGGCTTTGGTCACAGTCGGAAAGGACAGCATATAGCTTCTTGTAGTTAAAGCATTTGTGAGTTTGCAAAAACCGAGAGAAGCAGGAAAAGGTAAAGTGATCACATGTTTTTATTTAGGAGGACGAGTGGTGTTTTCTAAAGCTTTACCTCTTCTTGTTAAATGACCAACTGTCTTCCTCTTAGTATCTGTAGTTCTGGAATTTAAAAAAAATTAATAAAAAAACATGTTTTTTTAAAGTGATGATGAGGATTTTTGTAACTAAGATTTAAATGCCATTTAAAAAAATTTCGTTTCCAATAACATAAATATTAAAAATTGCTCTATAAACATAACTCTTTTCCATTTTGCAATAATGTATTGTTTACTGTTTTCTCCCTATAGAATTTCTGATACTTTTTTTAATTCTGAATTTTTACTGCGTTACTGAAATTATAATTTAATACCACTTATATTGCATATTTAGGTCTATCCAAAAAGAATATGTGACTAAATTCGGGATGATTTTTTTTTTGGGAAACATTCGAAAAGAGTAATATATTTATAAATATTCACATAAAAAAAGACCGAAAAAACATCTATGAAACTAAAATATTAGTTGAAAATGCCTTTCCCCCCTAAAAAAAGACCTTTTTTACTAAAAAGAGGTATAAAACAAAAAATCTTATAGTTTAGATATTTATCAAATTTTTTTTTTTTTTACAATTTTGAAAATAGCTGAAGAAATATTTTATCTAGTCCCTAAAATAAAAAATAAGCTGTATTTCTAATCATTATTTAAATATTTTGGTTTTACTGCGAAATAACAAGGCATTTTCAATTTTTTTTTTCAGATTATGAAGCACTAAAACAACTATAAAATTTTTATAAACCGTTAGACTACTTATTCTGTAGTTCAGAAAATGTAGAACATATTGAAAAATTATTATGCCTATTATGAACAAAACATATGCATTAGATTTTAGTTCAAGAGTTTTTACGTAAGAAAATTCTATTAATTTTATATTTGAGAAAATAGCATTTAAATACGCAAAATAGCTTTACAATGTAACTAAATGAAAATATAAAAACCAGTGGAACTTCCCAAAAAATAGAGTTAGAAACAATATTTCAGTGGTTTCACAAAGAAACCTTTTCAAATATTAAAAGTACTAAATAAAAATATCATAATTTCGAAAATAATCGACTTTTTTTATCGTATTTAGTGTAATAAGTATGTATATCAACTAAAAGCATTTTAACAAACTGATTTACAATATTTAATTAATTTCAGATTAGCTTTTTGCGACACAGAATAAGATTCGATATATTCCTCGTTAAAGATTGCAATTAAGTTATTCTTGATCATTCCAATAACTAAGAATTAGCTAGTACTAAATCAGATTCACGGAAAGATATAGGTGAGATTTTAAATATAAATTTTGCTAGTAAACACCGAGTAACAATATATCCTGCGTATTGGGCTCGGCGACAAAATTTTATGTAATCATTACATAGTTCCATAAAAAATGGCGCACGGCAATGGTTACGTAAAAATCGGAACGAATGCCAGTTATATAACGGAGCTGATTGTTTTAAAATGCTAAGCTGCCACTGCAAGAATAGGTTGCTTATATAAATTTAAAAGTAGGTGATATTAACATAATCGAAAAATAAGAACAAGCATTTGAAGGGGCACACGACTTTTATTTTAAAGGGGAAGTATTTATTTCTTCTTGCTTTCGGAATAAAAGTTCTGATAAAGTGGCGAAATATATATTATGAGATTGTTTTTAACAGTATAATATTTATAAATTGAAAAAATACTGCTACATGCGTATTCTCAGTAGCAGATGTCTAATTAGGCTGATAAAGGGGGGGGGGCGTTCTCTTAAAAAAGGTTTTATTAACCTAGTTGTGAAATAAATAGATTTGTAAAAAAAAGCAAATTCTAGAATTATAAAATATTAGGTACCTAACCAATTAAGCTTGGTAAAATATTAATATTATCCTACTACATTTCATCATGTTTAATTTTGCATTACTGTGTATATAAATACTATCTGCCAACGGCTCATTTCAGACAAAATTATTGTCTAGGGCTGCTGAACTGAAGGGGGAATCGTAAGCAGTGGATTATATGATACTGTTAGTCTAGTTGACAAATAAATTAATTTGCAAGGAAAAACCTTTTTTTTTGGGATTATAAAATGTTACGACCATAGTGCATGCGTAAAAATTATTCACGTTTGTTGGCGTAGTTTACACCTGTTAAACTATGCCAACAAATGTTTTTATGATCATCTAATTAGATATGAGTCACAGGCGACTCACGCAACCATAACTGTGTTAATTATTAATTAAACTTTAATTGTGATGCTATGTTCCAATTGATCGCTTTTTCAAAATAATTAATGCTATATCTGTTTAAAATTTATAATTTCTTTCTGTTTTTTTATATTCTGATTATTTCTTTTTTCATATTGGTGTGAGAATGTTCGTTTATTTATCTAATATTTTTTAAATGAGTGAACTGTGATTGGAGTTAACGGAATGATGAGTTTAGACCCAATATTTTTTATTTTACATATTTAACAAATGGGAACCACACACGGCAATCGGGGCCATTTTAACTAATAGGCAAAGTAGCCTATTACCTACAGGCCCTGCAAGTTTAGAGGGCCCCGTAACCATGAGAATTTTTTTTTGAGTGTGAGGAATTTCTATGGCAATTTAGTTTTATAATTTAATTTCATTGGCAGAGGTTATGAAATTAAATTTTTTCAATGAAAAATAAGATTGATTACAATTTTAAAAGAAAATAAACGAAAAAAAAAATTAAAACAACAAAAACTTCATTAGTTTTTAAAAAAAAATCTTGGAAAAAAATAGTAATGAATTTTACTAAGGATTTTTTCATGTTCTCACATTGATTTCAGATGAATGAGATCCGTCCCCCTCTGGTTGGTTAATTGATTTTCAAATTAGCAACACTGAGCTATTATATGTATAGGGATTTAGAAGCCGTAATTTTTATTGCAAATTATTATTGTTAATTTGATTTAAAACTTTCAGTTTCCATTTTTATACGTGAGATAATGAAACCACCTTTCCGGGACAGTTAAACATATTATTTTAATTTGTCATAATATTTATTCTTTTAAAATTGCTTATATTAAAAGAAAATTTGTAAAAAAATATCTGTTTTAGGAACTTGAGATGAGAAGAAGGTCTCTTCAGGGCACAACCGGCCCGGAGCAGAACATAAGAGCACATAAATAACACATTTTTTTTCTGCCCCTTATCGTGTGCTCCTTGTTTCAGAACAAAGTGCTTGCTCTTCTTAAACCACTTTTCCTTTCTTGGCTACTAATTTTCTCTTCAGGCTCCCGCAAATGTCGCCAAATAGAGCAGCACCTTAAAATTTTTAAATAATAAATTCATTAGCAATAATTATTAATAGTTTTTTGAAGAGTTTTATTGGTTTTGTTCCTTTTTTTCCTTGATATAATATAAAATAAATAACATTATATATATTCTCACAACGTTACTAAATTAAAATAAACAAAAACCCATTAATAAGTTAATTAATTAAAAATCTGTAACTAAATTTACTTGTCATTAACAGATGGATCTCATAAAGTGTTTAAAGCCATAGACTGTTTAAATTTTTTAAGGGTGTTGTTTGAATCTTTAAATGTCATCTGATTACAATTCAGAATCGCATTTTAAAATATAGCTCTGAAGTCGCTTCTATACGGGACATTAACCTATGAAATAAATTAATAATTTTAGGTGATGTGAAATAACAAAAATGAAAATTATCTGTGTAGCAGAAATAACGTAAGTAAGTTTATAAATATCTTTCAAAGCCAAAGAATTTTATAAAAATTTACATATGAAGGTAAAGACAATTTGAAAGGAGAAACTTTTGGAGTGGGAACTTAGGATACTTAAGAAATTATTTTCTTTAAAATTGTCTTTTTAATATATAGAGAACAAAGCTTCAGTTAGAAATTGATTAAGAGTTTAAAACTAGGATAACAAAGAAAGTATTCCTCTTGCTAATTTGAAATTTCGGTCGTTTGTCGGAATAATAATATTAGCTAGCGCTTGATAAAGCAGTTGATCATAAACAAAACATGATATAGAATTAGAATATTCAGTAAAATCAGATAATTATATTTTGTATAATTGATTATACAAAACTCAGTAAAAATAGAGGATGAAAACGTGCCAGAATGAATCTTTCTAATTTCTACATTAACCATTTAACTGTTTTTTATTTATTTTTTTTTTTTTTTACTATCTAATAAGATGACACCTTCTGGTTTAGAAATATTTTCTTATTTTGTTTCAAATGGAAATCCATTGAATACATTATTTATCTATGTATTCGAAGTAATTTTCATATTGAATTATAATCATTATGACTGGTTTATTTTTAGCTTATAGCTATCAAAATTCAATAAATCGATGCGCGGGCAAAAGTGTTAAATGGTTAAATGACTTGTTTAAGAGTTGAAAAAAAATAATTCGTATCCGCAACAAATTTTTTTTAGATTGGAACATTTTATTCAAAATAAGAAGGAATAAATAAAATAAATAAGTAGATCTCTCTATCTGATCACTGGAACTATGTAATTTGTTTCATTCATATAAAGTTTATAATCTGTTTTTTTTAGATATAAATCAGTTGAACCAATCGCCACATGTCACTATAAACTGCCGTAGATAAGAATTTATCAGTGGTGTCAACGTAGAACATACAGCATGCTGCCAACAAAAATATAACAAAAGTTTATTCGCTTTGTTTTCCAAAAAAAAAAAAAAAAAAAACCCTATTTTCTTAATTAAAATAAATGCTCACACTTTTATACTTCTTTGGAATGTTGAAAACAGAACAAATTAAAATACATTTATAAACTTGTTTGCTAAATTATAGAAATAAATTGGATGATACACACATCAAACAATTTATTATTTTTATTTTTTTATTTTTATCGTTTTCTGTGTTTGTTCGGAAAATCACATTTGAAAATCGAAGTTAAGGTTTTTATGCAATTCGCGCCAGATTTGGTGATGAAATCGTCTGCCAGAAAACGTGATTGTGCCGATAGATAGTTACAAAATCTTAAGAGAAATGGATGCAAATTCGTTCAGGAAAACAGGCAACGAAATTATGGAGAAAATGTGTTTTTTAAATCTCCTCAGGTATGCGTATGAGAAAAGAGATCAATGTTGTTGTCTGGGAATGCTAAATTTTTTAATCGGATGGATTAGGCTTATTCTGAACCGAAAGTCAATGAAGACAAATTGAAAGAGGTAGGATTCTTTATTAATTGATTTTAAGTATCATTAAATAACATCGTCCGAATTGTGGTTTAGAGATATTTAAACCACTTTGTAGAGCATTTATTGGGGAAGGTTTTAGCACATTAAAGTCACATCAAAATAACAAAGGGAGAGTTTTATAATTGTGATTTTAATTTATCTGCGCGTGTGGAACTAGCAAGAGCTGTGGTATGCATATGCGATGCATTTCTTTATTTACCTCTGATTTTAAACAACGATTCAAACCTTATGCCCAAAAGAAGGAAATCAAACCTTAGTGGTAACACATTAAATGCCAAAAAAACTTTGTTTGTAGCCCGATGAGGAAAATGACGAGGAAAGAGACGTTCGGTTAGCGAATATCAGAGAAATAATGCCCACATTTTGGGAAGGAGAGTCTTTTGATGAGCTAAATAAACCGTCTTTCTTTAAATCGCACTGCAAATGAATTCCGGAGACAAAATGAATCTTCTGAGAGGCGAAATGATCGCCTGTGGTTTGTCTACGGGCATATCACATTTTTATCTTATTAGCAGTCTAAATATTTCTAAATGTTTGCTATAAAAATTGTTTTGTAGCAATTTTTGATAATTTCTAATTAATTTTTGTTTGTTTGATGTTGCGTAACAAGGTTTACAGTTACTATATATGATATTGTATAAGTTAACGAATATCGATAAAAATGTAAATTCTTTTTCGATACAAATTAAAAAATGAACGTTCAAATATTAATAATATCTGTTTTTGTTTGAATGGTATATTTTTAACTATTATTATTTAATTAGTGATATTTTAAAGTAAAATTAAAAAAATATATATTCGGTCCTAACCCTAGAGCTGATATATAATCACTATTTCAACTCTATGGTCCCAACAGACATTTAACAACTTAATTGTTTTATTTTCTTTACTATCTAATAAGACGACACCTTCTATTTTAGGAATATTTTCTAATTTTGTTTCAAATGGAAATCCATTGAATACACGGCATATCTGTTTATTCGAAGTAACTTTCATATTGAATTATAATCATTATGAATGGTTTATTTTTAGCTTACAGCTATCAAAATTCAATAAATCGATGCACTTACGGCATACGGGCAAAACTGTTTAAGTGGTTAAGAAGAAAAAAAAAACTTTTTTTAAAAATTAACGGAAGCAAAATCTCGTTACGTTTAATCCAAGGGTTAATGACTACTAAGAAATTTCATAATTTTTCTAAGCTTTTACTCCGTTTCAGAGTTTACCAAGAATCGACATACTTTTTCTTCTTATTATTTTTATATTCCTAGAAGGTATTCGATACCACTTCAAGGGTACGGCGGTCATCGGCTTCTCCAATTTCTTTCCGCCGGACATTTTTTCCCCCCAACATCCCCCCATGCACATGAATGAGTAGAGTTCATTACTTCCAGCACATAAGAGACACACATTTATTAAAAAACAACGCTTTTGAAAGATGAGAGATTTAGGATGCTGTGCCGGGTTCTCATATTACCGATCGCGGCTTTGCTTTTTCTGAGAGCGTTGGCTTCCTAAAAAAATAGACGTCAGTATAATTTTCTTTGATCGAGGTTGAAACTGATTCGCATACGAAATGCGGTTGTTCTTTTCAGAAAGCACGTGTTTCGTTCGACCCGATACATAGCTTCTAACTTGGATCTTTATTTATTTTTTTAAAGTAGGCAACCTTGATAAGAGAAATATTTAATACAAGGTTGCCGAGTATACAAGGTCATGCGTTACATAATAGGCAACATGTTCTAAAATTTTGCGAGTTGTTTTATATGACAGATAAAGGCAGGTAAATTGATGTGTTTTGAAAAAATGTAGAGCAAATTTACATGTTCATTTGATAAATTTATGGATTTTGACATTAGTAGTTTGATGACGTAAATGGAATTAGATGATTTGTTTCGTAATTGTTTCTAATATGCCTTATGAAATTATCCTATCTTTTTCTTTAAAATGTTTTCAAAGAAATAATGTAAAATCATATTTAATAGAGCACTAATTATTCGGTTAAACAGATGCCAAATTCTATGCGGATAATCGAATATTTGGGAATTTGGATAAATTACCACATTTATATAATAAAAAATAATTCAGAAAGCTAAAAATCAGTCTCTCATACATTGCATTTATTTAATCAATTTTTATTTCCTTAAAAGTTTGTGATTTTTGGATACATTATTAATATTAGTTTACCTTGTAACGGTTAAGAAGTATTTTGGAAATGTTTTTTTTTTATCATGTCAGAACATGATGTTGTTTTGGGAATAAGGTTTGGGGCGTCCACAAAAATCCGTTGGCGAAAAATAAAAATGTTACTATATGCACGAGCATCTAAAAAATAATAATCAACTTTTAATAAAGTGTTGCCATTGCATTTACAAAAGCTATGATTTAAAAAAAATTAGTTCATTACTGCAGCAGATAAAACTTATAAAAATGCAATTTTGAGCGAATGATTATATGAAATGAAATAAATAGAGAATATGATATTTTTTTGAACAATAAATGCGAGACAAGTTATTAAGGAGAAGTTAATGTTATTGTTTCTTCTTCTAATAGAAGAATTTTTTTTTCCTATTTTAGACAATATTTATCTTATTGTAGAAATAATGTATTGGGTATCTTTACACAGGTGATGCGTTTTTTTAAAAAATAATGCTTATGAAATAGATATTATTTCTTGTTTTATAGCTTTTTTTCTTTCTGATATGTCAAAAATGATTTTTTATTGTTTACTTGGGATCATTTAATACCTTTAATTTCATAGAAACATTTAATAGCTTTAATTTGGCTGCTCTAAGGAAATATATCGCGTCATTCAAGCGAAAATAGCAATAAGGATAGTATGATTTAATTGTTATGAGCTTCCTTGCGATATTAGGTATTTTAAATTTGTTCGACAGTTATTGTGTTCAGTTCACAAGGACGTTAGTTGATACAAAATTACTGAATTAAAATTTCGAAGACATCGAAATACTTTATTCTACGAAAAAGGATCTAATCAGTTTATAATGGCATTGAAACAACCGCTGAAAATCAGGAAACACTCATAATCAGTTGCCATCTAATAAAATTAATTCATATGAAATTCTGGATAAAATACCAATACTTTGATAGGAAAATGGAGAAGCAGAAGTGAGATTCATTAAATTCTTCAAGTAGAAAATATTTGTATTAAAAACATGAAAAAAAATGAAGTTAAAACAGAATATTTTGTGGAAATAAGATCAAATATATCAGGTTCATAAAACGAAGTGCAAATTGGAATTAAATTTTGAAATAACTTATACCTAAGATCTTTGTCTAATTCGGAGCCAAATTTATTTTATTCAAATTAATAGATCGATAAAATAGGCCATATGAAAAGAAAGGTTTAAAGTTATGGAGTTTTATATACACCTACATATTTCATATTACCATTTAACCATGTTTTAAAAAAGTGCTTTTACGCTGAGCAGCTGTGGTGGTTTGGTAGTAAGGTCTCGATTTAGAATCGGATGGATCCAGGTTCGAGACACGATTCTGTCGGAGATCCGCTGCATAAGTGGGTCTAGTGCACGCTAAATCTGTGGCGGTCAAATACGAGGGCCATCCAGAAAGTAGATTACGTTTTCGTCTGTGTCCGCTAGGGACGGGGCTAGCGCGGCCATCTTGGGGTCAGAGCGTTGCGCAGCTCAGTCGGCATCTAGCCGTGCTAGTGAGAGGTTCGTGCTGTGCTCCGTTCAGATACTGTCACGGTTTGAAATGTCTGCGTTAATTGAAAATCCCGCGAGCTGCGTGCAGTAATAAGGTTTCTGACTGCAAAAAACTGTAAACCGATAGAAATCTATCGGCAGCTTTGTGAAGTGTATGGGGACAACATTATCACTGAAGGTGGAGTGGGTCATAAGATTTAAAAATGGCCGAACCAATGTTCACGACGAAGATCGAAGTGGGAGACCCAGCATAGTGACTGCCGAACTTGTCGAAAAAGTCGATGCTAAAGTCCGTGAAAATCGAAAGTTCACAATAACGGAACTTTCTTTGAGTTTTCCACAAATTTCACGAAGTTTTGATGACGACGCACAGCTGCAAGAAGAGGTAACGAAGTGGTTGAAGGCGCAGGCGGCCGAATTTTTCGACGAAGGAATTTCCAAGCTCGTACATCGCTACGATGAATGCCTTAATTTGAATGGTGACTATGTAGAAAAGTAGTATTTCAGTGTGGCTTTCATCTGTATATAATAAAATTTGTTTCCTATACTTTGTTTATTTTTTTATTCCAAAACGTAATCTACTTTCTGGATAGCCCTCGTATCAACCCGCCGCGACTGTGCGCAGACTTCTAAGACAGTCATGTTGCCAGTTCAGACATAGTCTTTGTCATCTAACCGCTGGTCAAAATTATGAGGACAATCTCCAAGATGCGCTAGTGTAACTTTAAAACTGGATGTTAATGTAATTAAACTGTTGTGCAGATTGACATAGAAGATCAGTAAAAAAAGAAGCCGATCCTTTGAAATAAACCTTGAACTTGTTCCAGTTATTGCTATGTTGTCAGTATCAATACCAGAAATCTTGCGCGATTCCTACAAGATAACGAAAAATTGATCTCTCCAGACCCAAGTCCTGATTAAATTTCCGTCTCGTATCTCAACCAAGCTCTTCTCCAGGAATATTAACTTCAATAGAATTCATCTACTCATACTCACCACCGAGCACCCCCCTCATCAACATAATATTGTACATATTTTCTTTTCCTGTGTATTGTATACAAACATTACTTTTCTTAATAAATATTTCCACGTATATTCATTCAATTGACTGGAAATCCTAGAGATGCCAAGTTCAGGGTATTCGGTGGAGAAAGAAAGAAAGTATCAATACCATGACCAAGGCTAAAACTCTATATGCTCTCAGTGGGATATGTGGACAACATAGAACACTCTTTTAAAATATATCTGGCAAATTTGCTAATTTTATATCAACTAGCCTGTCCCACCGAGTGCCCATACCCCGCAATTTTCCTTTATTATCATTGATAAAGGCAATAAAAAATGTTTTTCATTGCTCTATTGAGGAATAAAGTGGATTTATTGGGGAACCTGAGATAACATTTAGAAATTTTATTATCATGTCAGAATATGATGTGTTTGGGTTGAGATTTTTGTCGTCAACAAAAATCCGTAAGCGAAAAATAAAACAAAAATTACTATCTGCACGAGCATCTCAAAAAATCAGCTTTTAATAATTGCATTTACAAAAGCTCTGATAAAAAAATTAAGTTAATGATTGCAAAATATAAAACCTAGAAAAATGTCATTTTGAGCACGTGATTATATGAAAGGAAATAAATAGGAAACGTGATATTTTTTTAAAACAATCAATGCGAGACAAAATGTTTTTTGGATCGTTTGCAATACTAAAGTGACTCATTCGATGAAACAATTAAAATGAATAAAAATATAATTTAACTCGCACGAGCACGTGGTGCTTGGCCGTTCAAGAAATGATGTTCTGACACGATGCATTGAAATATGCTGAGCTGATTTCATTTTAATCTTTTTTTATTAGTTTTTTTTATAGAAACTAATAAAAAAATTAGTTTCTATAAAAGAATTATTAGTTTCTTTTAGAAACTTTTTCTTTTTTATTAATTTCTTTTCTAGAAACTTTGAAAAAAAGAACAGGTTTGTATATATATATTTTTGGTACTACATGGAAATGAAAAAGTGCTTTCTTGTGCATTTTAGTTTATCAAAAATATGTGCCTTTAAAAATTTAACTATTTCTTAGCCCGTTTAACTGAAATGAACCTCAGTTTTTATTTACTCCAATTCTCATATTAAGTGAGTTTGAAGATTGAATAAATTAATTTATTAGTAAATATTTAGAATTTTCACTGAGAATTATTGAGGACAGGTTTTTAAAAGGTAATTGTGTTTCTATTATAAGAATCTCTGATAAGGAAAATAAGAACAATCCAGGATTTTGTTTCCATTATAAGGATGTATGATGAGGAAAATAAGAACAATTCCAGGGCGCTCAATAGAATTGAAGGAACATTTTTAGAAAGTGATATTCGTGTCATTTTGATTAGACGAACTTCCATGGGCTGTATTTCCTCCCATTGTTCCTTAAGATAATATCATGAAGTCTTTGTCCATGGAATGCGCGAATCTGTGTCATGAAAAAAACTGTCACGAAAAACATGCCATAAAAATTTTCCGAATCTCAAATACACTATTCATTTTTTTGGAGCGACAGAAACAGGATTTTCGGACACTTAACCAAAGTGACCAGGTTTCATGAATTCAAATCCTACGGCAGACACATAAGATTTGAACAACATATGTAAATGAATTAATAAAACAACCTGAAACAACGAAATAATTTTATGCCTTTTTTAAAAAAATACAGGGAGTGATTAAGAGGCATAAATTTTCATGTTATTTCCTTTATTTCAAGCTGATTCAAATATCCAAGTCATATTGAGTTGATTTAGAAGTGTAGTGTTCATGTATAGAATTGAATGTGTTGTGGATTTAGGGATAATTATTCGGAAACTAATAGAAAATTTCAGTTTAAATCTAAATTTTTTTATGAAGCACTAATTTTTAAGTAAATTGGAATAATCTATAATATTTATTTCAAATTGTAGAATTTGAAATCTATTCGCGGAAATCTGTTTAGATTATGAGAAATCTAAAAAGTATAGCTATTATCATTCTATTTTAAGAAGTAATTATTACATTTAATCTATCTAGCTCGTAACTTTTTTGAGCTATCACGTTCATAGAGACAACAAAATAGGCTTCCTATTGATGAATAAATTTCATTAGGAATTAGAAGCAATACTATTCCAAGAACAAATAATGTATTTTCGTTTTAATTTTTGAATTCCTACGATTAGCTCACACTTTTCCTACATACACCTACATCTTGTTCAAATTTTCAATCGTTAATAAAATACTTTTTATTTATCCAATCAAATTCAAGTAAATTTTTTAAAACTTGTAGTGGATGACATTTGATGTTAACGCAATTTTTTCAAATATTAATTAATTAATTTTTTTATTTATTAATTAAAAACTAACTTTCTTTCAAAAATTCTTCATTTCCCCGGGTCTAAATAAGTAACGAATTCAGTTTGTTTTTTCCTCACACTAATGACGTTACGCTTAACCTGTTTCCGACTGATTATTTAAAACCATTCTGTTTATTTTCAGAATGAATGAATGAAATGCATTAATGAAGTTCGTCCCGTAACAAAGGTTTGTGATGTATGTGAGCTAGAAGTCGGACTTCTGCCCTCTGTTGCTCAGGGATCTATTCCCTCAAAAACTACTGCACCTTTTCTTCCTCCGTTCTTCTTTAATCCGTTGTAAAGTGGAAAATGAGAACAACAAAAATGATTGTAATTATTTAATAAAAAGTAACTAAATTAAAAATTTTCATAGCTTCCTAATTTTTTCCTAATAACCTAAGTAGGAATTGATTTAAAAAATGTTTTTATATTACTTGTTTCAAGTTGTAAAATTTGAAATCTACTCGCGAATTTCTCTATAGATTAAGTGAATTATAAAAAGTATAGCTCTTATTATTCTATTTCAAGAAGTAATTAAATTTAATCTACGTATCTCGTAATGTGTCCATAAGGTGAATCAAATAGACTTCCTATTGATAAATTTGATCCAGAATTTGAAGCAAATCTATTCCAAGAACAAATAATGTATTTACCACTTCATTTCTCCAACTCTTTTCGCTTTTTGAGTCCTCATGCGATTGACAGATAAAACAATGCACAGTTTCCAAAAATGAAATTTTAGGACTACAAGAGATCAAAAATTGGAAAAGGCGATGTACTCTCTCGGTCGAATTTTTTTGACTATTATAATAGTTTCCTTTGTATACATCTTAAGATAGAAATTAATTGAAAAAAATTAGAAAATTTATAAAACAGATTTTACAAAGGCATTCCTATTTAAATATCGTATTCGAAATTAAATGTATTTATTTAACCATTTAATAGATTTAATTACATGATTATATTATTCCAATTTTTCAAGAAGGATTTTATGACATCAAATAAGTTTGAGCATTACTATTACAAGTACTATTTATAATTTAATAATGATTTTGATTGCATAATAGGCATTTGTAAAACACAAATTGAACTCTGTTAAGTTCACGTTTTCCAACTTCCGTAACCAAATGATACCATGATTTCCTGTTAAGGTGCTGGTCTGAGCAAATTCATTTGTCACAGTAACCTTGATATTTCCTGTCGTCGGCATTTTTTTTTACCGGAATATGAATTGCAAAATTTGTATTTCTGAAGCAAAAATCGGGAATTTAAATGCACACACACACACACACACACACACACACACACACACACACACACAC
>JAOUZG010000498.1:445929-464595 GCA_026289955.1 Argiope argentata
GGAACACACACACACACACACACACACACACACACACACACACACACACACTTTGAGCTTTATTAAAAGTGGTGATTTATTTATTTGATCGAATTGGAACTTGTAATGTGCACGAAAATGGATATGTGGAAGAATATCCGCAACAGTTTATAGACAACTGGCAATCGCAAAAGTCTTTTGAAGTATCAAGAAGTTCACGCTTCGATCCGAAGCCCTTGACACATATCTGAAAACATTATATCGCTTTAGAAAAAAAAAATACATGGATCGTGAGTCCCCATTTACCATTTCACTTCCTTATACACTTTATGCCTCATTTCAACTGTCCTCTCATTATTATTACACCCTATCCAACCGGTAATAAACACCTTTACGAATCATTTGCAATTGGTACTTCCTGGCCATTTCTTCTGTTATAAATGTCGAAGCATGTAACAGTTTTTTTCCTCTCCAGAAAAAATGTAATTAGTTAACAGTTTTTAGGAATTAAGTTGAAGCAGGGCGTTTTGTTTCTGCCGTGAAGAATTTGAAATCTAATACCATGAATCTAAAGAAAATAAAAAAAAGAAGATTAAATTGAAATCTGCTATGCATATTTCAATGTATCATATCGGAACATCATTTCTTGAACGACCAAGCAACACGTGCTCGTGAAAGTTGAATTATATTTTTATTCATTTTAATGGTTTCATTGAATGAGTCACTTTAGCATTGCAAACGATAAAAAAACATTGTCTCGCATTTGCTGTTTAAAAAAATATCCCATTTCCTATTTATTTCATTTCATATAATCACGTGCTCAAAATACCATCTTTCTAATTTTTTTTCTTGCTGTAGTAATTAGTTTATTTTTTTAATCAGAGCTTTTGTAAATGCAATGGTAACACGTTATTAAAAGCTTATTTTTTCGAAATGCTCGTGCAGATAATAAATTTTTTAGTTTTCGTCAACGCTTTTCTGTTAACGCCAAAAACCTCATCTCAAAATTAACATCATGTTCTGACATGATAATAAAACGTGTATCAAGAAGATATCCTAATTTTTTTTTCATGAATGAGTATTTAAAATATTTATCAAACAATTTAATTTGAACATTCAATGTTTTAATAAACATGAAATCTTTTTAATGAGAAATCACGTGACACACATATATAGATTAGTACACCATTTTAAAGTAAACAGATATATATTCTTTTTATAAACAAAAACTATGCTCTGCACCGCCTCTTTCCAATAAAAAAATTAAATGTATTAAAAGTTTTTCGTTTTTTAAAAGACAAGAAATTTAACTAAATAAGCCCTATTAAGATATTTCTGGCATAGTAACTTTTAGGACATTTTTTTTAAAAAAAAGACATTATCATTATTATTCATTCATTATTTTTAATAGCCTCTTACTAAATGCCTTACGTCCATTTTATTCCTTGATTATAAATATAAAAAGGAAGCTTATTACATCCTAGTAAATTACAGCAACCAGGTGAAATATGAGTTGTGTTTACTTTCAATTAAATAGAAAAGACTTTAATGACAGCAAACACATATGTTTTCTGACCAAATATAAAATAAATATTTTCCCAAGGTAGAATAATGAGTATTAAGTCAATTAATACTCATGATTTAATTTTGAAATTATTTTTAAGCAGGAAACTGTGATGAAAATTAAAGTCTTGTTGTTTAAACGCTCTATACCTGTTCTATTCATTGTGCATAAAGCGCTCAAAATAGTTATTTTATAGATGTTATGTTAGATAGAATTGAAAAACAATTGTCTGGTTCATTTATTTTCTAATTTTTGCGGTACTGCAATTTCACTTCTTTTATTCGTCATGTAACCTACACCGATAAACAAGTAATATAAATTTTTTTTAAAGTCAACTCCTACTTAAATCTTCAAAGAAAAAAATCTATTTTAGTTGCTTTTTATTAAATAATTACAATTATTATAAATAATTCATCAAAGAACTTATTGATTTTCGCAAGAATTGAATTTGCCTTCTTCACCTTCACTTGAAAAATATTGAAATTCTCGCATTTTACCGATTGAGCTACTGCCTGTTAATTTTAATTACAAACTACTAAAACGCTATTTAAAATATTAAAAATTAAGTAAATTTAATTAATGAATTAATATTTGAAAAACTGCATTAATATAAAGTGTCGTCCACTAATAAGTTAAGTTAAAAAATGTATATCAACTTGAGTGTATGAATAAAAAGTATTTAATTAACGATTGAAAATTTGAACAAGACATATAAATATATATAGGGTGAATGTGAAATAATAGAAGAAATTAAAAAAATAATCCTTTTCTATAGCTTTCAACAATAGAAGAAAATCCTGCGATTAAGTATTTGGTGAGATATTGAAAATGGTTTGAATTGCAGTTTAAAAAGTGTAACTAGACAACAAAACACTTAAAAAATTGGCAAAATTAATTTTTTTTTTCATTTTTATCAAATGGTATCATTAAATAGCCTATTTCTAAACCGAAAAGGCAACTTATCGGCACTATTATTAATTTAAAATTAAAGAATTTTTAAAGGATCATTTTAAAAATTTCAATTTTTTTTACAAATTTCAAGCTTTTGTGGCATTTTAAGGTAATGCAATATTTCAGCCAAATGTTAAAAAATTATTTTTGAACTTAAAAGGTAGATTTTCCCCACTATTACCAAACTAAAAAAAAGGTTATTTTTGTTTCGCCCTGCATTTCAAATTGCTTTAACTTTAGGCAGGCGTTCTAAGCGTGTAGTTTGCTTGTTGGCAGGTTTTTCCTATTGCTATAGATAAAATCTGCCCTATATATTCCCTCAACCTTGTTTATTATCTGTTTAGCTCAAAACATCGATAATTTATGTCTTCACGCACCAAAAGTTACTAAAATCTGGTCGAGGAAGATCAATTACAAAAACCGATATTAACTTCAAAAGCGTCGAAAATTTTTTAAAAAAGACTTTGGATAACTTTAAAAAAAATCAGAATCATTATATTCAGTGTCAGACATAGATTAAGATAATATATTAAGATGTCAGACATAGATACATTAAGGCGATACGGTACCTCAATACTTTGTTTTAATTTTAATGTTTAAATTTATATTTTACTTATATTTTTTGTAAAATAATATTCTATAACTGTACCTCAAAAATGTTACTGTAATAATTTAAATTTTAAAGACTGTTTTAAGATCAACCCTGTTGTGTGCTGGGTGGGTGCCGTGTTCGTGATGTCAGAAAATTGGCGACCATTTGGCGATGAATGTGGCGACTTTGACGACAAAATAGATAATGCTAGAAACTTTAAGAATTTTTACTATCTGTCCAATACAAACCGAGATGCGAATTAATTTGGCCTAGTCGGTTATCGGCCCACCTCCAGGGAGCTATAAAAAGCTGGGAGCCTCAAGCTGCGGATTGGTGTGTGGCGATTGAATTGAATCGGAAGCGGAGCTGGAGAAGAAGACAAGTGACGAGTCATTGAGAGGATATCGAATCAACGGCGGAGTGCCAAAATTGTGTGTAGTTCGAGCGAGTGATGAACTGCTGTGTGCCGAGTCCTGTTGTCTACTGTGGAAGCAGAGACGTATAGTGTGTGGTAGTGAGTCGGCAGCTAAAGCGAAGAGACAGTGATAAGTTCAGCCGTTTGGAAGAAGCGAAGCTCTAAGAAAAGCCTCTTCTGCTGGATTCTGTTTGTGCTTTGATTACTACTTGTGGAATACTATCTGCTGTAGTGTGCTGCTGTCCTGTGTTCGTCTCGGCTGTACATATCTGTCATCTGTGTTAGTCGTCTCGTCTTTGTGTTGGTATCTTCGTGTGTAAATAAACTTCATATTTTTTACTGTGGCCTGTTGATTGTGTTTTCACACCACACGTCCACCATTATAAAAGCGGCTAGGGAATTTTTCGTAACAATATTTTGCTTATTATTTCTGATATTCTGCTTGCTCGATGTAATTGTAACTTTTGAGCAATTACTCCCAATGATACTTTGGTGAGTCTCGTTGGTATTTTGTGTCATGCACCAATTACATCGCTGCAATAGCTCAATTGATGCAAGTTTTTGGTAAATTGGCAATATTTTTGCTAAACTAATTTTATAGATGTTTGAATCTTAAAAGTGGGCATGGCAACATTGTTTATTCTTCTGTACTGTATCAAAAATGCTTCAATAACTTAATAAATAAAAGATTGAAATGAAATCTGCAATGCATATTCCAACGTATCATGTCAGAGCATCATTTCTTGAAACGGCGCAGCATCACTTTCTCGTGCAAGTTAAATGATGTTTTTATTCTTTTCAATTGTTTCATTGAATGAGTTACTTTAGTATTGCAAACGATCCAAAAAAACTTTGTCTCGCATTTATTGTTTCAAAAAAACATCACTTTTAACGTGCTCAAAATGAAGGCTTTATTTTCAGCAGTAATGAGCTTATTTTTTTAAAAAAAAATCGGAGATTTTTTTAATGCAATGGCGACACGTTATTAAAAACTGATATTTTGAGATATTTTGAGATGGTTTTTGTTAACGCCACAAAACATCATTCCTAAAACAATATCATTTTCTGACATGATAATAAAGCTATATTTCTAAAATTTTGTAGGGACATTTAGAAAGACTCAATTTATCATGTGCCAACTAAAAAATTAATTTTTTTGATGATTTCTCTAGTATTGAAAAAATAAATAAATAAATAAATCGCTTTAAATGATCAACTTAATCTTTTTATCTTCTTAATTTGAGAATACTGTTGCAAAAATATCCACAAGAAATTTTTATTTATTCTTCCTTGTAAGATAATTAAACTCTGCGTGAATAAATGTTCTATTTTAAGTTTAGAACTATAAAAATTATTATGATAGATTAGAGGTAGGAAATATTTCTTCGCATTAATATGAAAAGGAAATGATTTATAAACAAGTTTTAATTTTACAAGATAAGTTAAAAGATGACTAAAAGAATAAAAAGAAGTAAAACAAAAATATGTTATTCATATATATATATATATATATATATATTCATTTTGTTGTGTCATAAAAAACTTTTCCTGACAAAATTATTACTATTAGGGAACTTATACCATTAAATGTATTTAATACATTCTTTTTAACTTTTTTTAAAATTATATTTGAGAGTGGCATAATGATGCCACAATTTTAAAAGAAATAGCTTATCAATTACTTGATGTATGCCCATTTTTCAAACAGTTAGTGTACTATCTTTGAAATATTTTGTACTTAATAACACCACTTCTTATCGTGTGCATGATGAATTATATTTCGTTAGTTACTACGCAGTTAAGAATACAAAGTTATTCTTGGTTACTCAGGGACTGATACGCAATGTTTACAGAATTTCACCCAGCCATTTCAGGTTTTTCTATATCAAGAGCACGATAAAATGTGTTTATTTAAAACAAATATTTTTATCACCTGTGTATGTATCACATTCTTCTCCTTTGGGGAGAAACGAACAACAATAACATATTATTTTTCCCTTCTAGAAAAGACTGACACCAAATGACTTAAGTAAAATAGTGGATAATCCAATTTTTAATCAGTCATTGATTTGTTAGTACTATTGACACAAATTTATTTAACTTTATAGTAGTCATCTGACTTCATATTAGATAGCAGAGAAATCAATTAAAATTTTAAAACTATCGTTTGTTTTGAGAATCACCATATCTTAATCGCATATATTGAATACTAATTACGTATCATTTATATGAGTTATGGGCATCCAGGGGTGGATTAATAAAAACGAATAAATAATGAATGAAATTGAAAATTTGCGAGTTTTAGAAAAGTGGTAAAAAATATGGAATCCAATCATTACATAATATAAATGAAACACTTAATCATCCTGATGGTTAATGAAAAGATTTATAAATGTAAATGAAGGATAAATGAGAACAACATATTTAGCTTTTTACTTTTGTATCAATGAATATTGAAATAACAAGTTTTTATCTATATAATGAAATATTTCCTTAATACCATTTTATGTCTTTTTGAAGTCAATTATATTATTTATTTATCTCGATGTTTGAATTTTACATTTCTTTAGTTTAAAAATATTTTTGATTTCTCTATTTGTGATGAATGAATCAGACTTTCTGTTATATAGATTAATGATTATGAATTTTCTCAACAATACAAAGAAAAAAATCTTCTCTGTAAGCTTGAAGGCAAAGGTATTGTTCGACAACGGTTCTAAAAACTTCCGCTTTTTAACGCATGCCTTAAGATAGGTTTAATTCGTCAAAATAGTAGCGAGAGGAAAAAGGAGATGGAAATACATTTGACGATAAAATGAAATCCGATTATTCACGGACTGAATTAAAATTATACTATCAGAAACGACACGATACTCACCTGGAAAAACATTGAAGGAAAAAGTATTTAATAGGGTGAAAATCAAGGTCAAAGAATGATGAACAATTCTGGGAAAGCACTCATCCTTCCGCGTGTCTCCCCTTAGTGAGATAGAATCGTCGAAAAGCAGTCTTCTTAGAAAACTGAAACGAATTATAGATAGATTCCTTTACATCTAAATTACTATCTTTCAACATAAACTGTGGATATTTGTAAGACGCGGTCAAATTTAGGACTTGAAAATCGCTTTTCAGCTCTCTGATTTTTGAGATTTTGCAATTATCGAATAAATTTGAATACAATTGTTGTTCGTCTTAATGAGGAGATAATTTGATTACTAGAATTTTTTTTTCTATTTTCAATATTAAGAAAGTTACGGCGATATGAAAATTTCAATCCTCCTCGATTTTAGCTCTACAACAATACATAAGGATGGTTTTGGTTTAAGGGACTGTAATCGGTGAAGAATTGTCTTTCTATAGAAATATACCTAATATATATTTTTTTCATCAAAACATTTTTCTGACCTGAAAAAGTTGCATTTTTTGTATTGCTCATTAGTCGGAAATCTTGCCCGTGTTTGATTTTATTTAAATATGGATGATTTATGATTTTATGTTCATTCACACCCTCACATTTATTCCTCCTCACACACTCCCCCCCTCCTCCCCAAACAATGCTCAAACAAATATAAGTTCCTATAATAAGTATTAAAAAAATGCAAGTTCCTATATGTTTCATTTTCATTAGCGTATTTATAAAACTGAATAACAATAGCAACAATATTGAGCATAAACAAGTATCTCGAGCAATTTCTCAGCAGTCAACACCGATATCTGTCATTATTTGAACTTACTTTGATTAGGGTGATAAAACAATGTACTGCATTTCATTCCATTAGCAGTTTACTTTTCTAAGCGGTTGTGTTCACAGACGCATAAACACGCTTTAAAATATTTGTGTATGTTTCGCCACATTTATATGTTGTTTCACCATAGTATAGAATTTTTCGTAACCATTATAGTGATAATGTATTGAGAACTGAAGTGCATGAATTGTGATGATTATGAGTTACGAATTATTATAATTGCTAATGAATTAATAATGATTTTAAAATCATTCATAATTATTGATAAATTTTTCATGATTTTAAAATCGTTCATAATAACTGATGAATTAATCATGATTTTAAAATCATTCATAATTACTGATAAATTAATCATGATTTTAAAATCATTCAAAATTACTGATGAATTAATCATGATTTTAAAATTATTCATTATTACTGATAAATTAACGATGATTTTAAAATCATTCAAAATTACTGATAAATTAATCATGATTTTAAAATCATTCACAATTATTGATGAACTAATGATTTTAAAATCATTCATAATTACTGATAAATTAATCATGATTTAAAAATCATTCATAATTACTGATAAATTAATCATGTTTTTAAAATCATTCATAATTACTGATGAATTAATATTATTTTAAAGTCATTCATAATTACTGACGAATTAATCATGATTTTAAAATCATTCATAATTATTAATGAATTAATCATGATTTTAAAATCATTCATAATTACTGATGAATTAATCATGATTTTAAAATCATTCAAAATTACTGATGAATTAATCATGATTTAAAAATCATTCAAGATTACTGATGAATTAATATTATTTTAAAATCATTCATAATTACTGATGAGTTAATATTATTTTAAAATCATTCATAATTACTGATGAGTTAATATGATTTTAAAATCATTCATAATTACTGATGAATTAATTATGACTTTAAAATCATTCATAATTATTGATAAATTAATCATGATTTTAAAATCATTCATAATTATTGATGAATTAAGACTTCGGGATTGTTCATAATAATTAATGAAAGAATAGAAGATATATTATCTAGAGCTCATTTAAAAAGTGATGAAGAAGTACGTGAGGAAATTACTCCACGTTGTTATAATGACACAATGAAGGAAAAACTAAACGTTTTATTTTTTTAAAACTCTAATAGCATTCAATGAAATTAGTTCGATTAATAATGTTCTATTTATTATTTAATATGCAATCAACACGTGCAAAGATAGTTAATTTTTTAAAATTTATCTTTTGTATACATGTAGATCAAATAAAAGAAGCAGTGATTAATTAATACTCACGAAATAACGATGACGATTCCGCTTTACAACGGAAAGAGAGGTTCAGTAACTTCTGAGAGTATGGACCTCTGAGCACCTAAAGGCAGAAGTCTGACTTGTAGCTCTTAGGAAGATGATACACACACGCACACTCGCTTGCACAGCCCCTTTTTACAAGGGGGCACATTTACAGAATTCATATATAGTACACACAAGAATTATGCCCTAACTGGGATTCAAAACTCAAGAAATGAAATAAATATATGTTTTTCTCCCTTTTATGATAAACAAATAACTTTAACATTTAATTATTAATTTAAATACAAAATCATAATGTCTTAAAACCATTAAAATTATTCTTTTTAAATGAATTTGCATTATTATTGCCAAATTCGAAATAACCGAAGTTATTTATTAAAATTTCGATTATTCAACTTTTCATCGATACATCATTTAACATTAATGTCTTAAAATACGTAGAAACAATGCTTCTTTTTTAAAATTTCGCCAGTGATGTTTTTGAATTGATAGAATTTTTTTAAAAAAAATGGAGATATAATAAGAAAATCTGGAGGTTTAAGTTTTTGACGGTCATAATACTTTTTTGTGTGTATATAATAGTAAAAAAAAAAAACACGGCGAAAATTTTATGAGTTGCTTCTGCTAAAAACACAACAAAAAACACCGCAATAATGACAATAAAAACAGGGCCAATTCTTTCTTTATGTTTGACGTCATCAAAGCAGAATAGCGTCAACTACGACCTTTTCTTCCACGCATTCATATCAAATATGCAAGCTAATGACGTAATGAGCTTTAGGGAGCAAAATTTGCGGTCGACAACTGATGAATATTTTTATATCAGTGATCATGTGTGGGCGCTTTCGATTTAATTATGACTAACTGTTGCACATTCTCAGGAAAGCTTGATTATTATCAAAAGAAATTTATAAGAAAATGTCAAGATAAAAAAAAAGGCATTGTAAATCGTGTTTTGTATTATCCGTCTTAGAATTCCTATTTACTACGTATACAAGTATTACTAAAAGGACCTAATTTTCTGAAATAATTCGATGCGTTTACTACAATTGAGGAATGGTAAATATATTTTGGAAAAAGAATGGAAATATAGGATATAGGATATTTACTTTGGTATAGCTCTGATAATTGCAGCGGAATACATATAACGAAATTATCTGATGAAAAATAATTCCTATGAAATGATAATATGCTATTAATAATGTGCTAAATAATATAAATATTGTATGTAAATAAAAAATATACCTATGCATTTTATTTATAGCCGAGGTATTTTTTAAAAATCAGAAGCAGCGAAAAAAGATAATGCAGAGAGTATCATGGTCCTTTATTCGTTTCGTAATTAAAAACATCTTGTTTTGAATAAAACTGCTAATTTATTAAGGCTTTATTTAGATCCCATTATTTTAGTTGTCTTAAAATCAGATTCAATCAACTTACTTTATTTCTCAAAAATAGTTGTGAAAAAATTTGTTATTTTCGCGATTATAAAACGCTCTATTAATCTTATTTAATCCTGAAGAGACCGGAAACTTTTTAATTTAATCCTAAAACGTGTTTCTAGATCGATGATAAAAAGAACTTGTTTACAATTTTCATTCAAACTTACTTTTTTATGTTATGCATAGAATTTTCAGTCGATAAAAAAAAGGGTAAAATATGTGATGAAAATTTAATTGCTGTTATATAAAATGGAGAATTCTAACTAAATAAATTCTCAACGCTTAAAAAATTAGTAGAATTATGGACAGTAGATCCACATTTCTTTTGAATATATATAATATAAAAATGTTCGAGAAAATTATTAATAAAAAGCCTTTATGACTTAATTCTACTTTGTTTTAAAACCTTGATATTAAATGAAAAGAAAACCCTCTTGTGCTTTTTTATTTTTTACGAAAACACCGGTATTAACTTGCTATTCTGTTTCTGAAATGGGAAATTAAAATGCTATAAAAATGTTACAATTAATTAAGTACTGTAATTAAAATGTTACAAAAAATGTAGATTTTTTTTTCTTTAGCAACTTGTTATTTCATATAAAGCAGCACTGCTTAAAGTATTAAAAAATTGTACACCCATCTACTTTCAATGAAAGACTGGAGCTTATTATTAAATAATTGAATTACGTATAATTTTTTTAACTCTTGAGGCAAACTATGCAACTGATTTAGATTAACTATTATATTGTAAATAGTACTTTTATTCTAGTTAAGTAAAGAATTAACGGGACAAAATTTTGAAAATAAAAGCATTAAAAACACTTTTTTTAGTGTTGTTAAAAGAAAAAAATGAATTTTAAAAATCTGAAGATCAAAATAAAAATTATAAAAGAATGGGAAGATAATGGGTGATAAAAGAATTCTTTATATGAATAAAGAAGCTTTAATGAATATCGTAAAAAATTCTAAATATTTATTAAATGTTAAAGTATATTATGGAAGTTGTAAAATTCAGTCACTTATTTTTTAAAGTTTTATATAGATGTTTTTAAATAATTTCAAGCAAATATATTTACTAAATAATTCCATAAGAAATCACCTATTATTCAAATAATCGTTATAAAATTTTTATTGATTTTTATTTAAAAATTACCAAAAAAATCAAAGAAACTGGCACATTTATTATTATTTGTATAAGTGCAGTCAATTGAGAAGATTTTTAGAAAAAAAATCAACAGATAGATATTTTGATGAAGAGAAATTTAATTTCAACTTCACAAAAAAATTCATATTATAAAACATAAAATGCTTCATAACGTACGCTGTCTATACTGCAAAAGCTTACATTCAATATTGTCGGGTCTTCTGAATATTTACTGTGTATACAGCTCTAAATAATTTTTGCTTCCAATTTCATATCGGAAATATTCAAATGTTTAGTTGTAGGTTGGTCCGAAGTAAAGATTCGATCATCTTCGTTTTCGTTTTAATCAAATTTCAAATCTGCTAAGTCCGTTCTATACTAAACGTCATGTATTTGCAAATGAATATTTTATTTAACTAAACTGCAGATAATTCGTATGATTAAAACTATTTGGTTTCAGTTTCAAGCCACATAACATTAAAAAACTTGGCTTTTCTCTACAAACTATAGCTCAAAACTCTTATCCCCCCCCGATTATCTAATCCATTATCTTTGCAGAATGACCATAAGACACGCCTTGGTTATGGATATGAATGGGCGTAATTAATGTCAATTATGTGGCTACAGGGCATCATTATAAACCTGTGGGAGGCAGTGAATAGCAATTTCGGAAACAGTGGGTGGACGGATTCATGCAGCTGGGGGTCGATGAAACTATTGAAGTGCATATCGGATATTTTTCTGGGGTTTTCTTTACAAAACTTCGTGAAATAAGTTTGGATGTGTTTAATAAATCAGTTAAACCAATAAATTGAATGGTAAGTGTCGTTATATGTTTTTATTTCCTCATACGCGTATATAAAAATAAAGCATTGTAATCATTAAAAATTAAAATTTGTGATTTTGGCGAAATTCCATCTTTTAGATTTCCTTGAGTATGAAAAACTTATTTTTGGAATATATCTGACTATCTGTGAAAAAAAATTAATTCCTGAGCGCTTTGAATTAGAAGAATGAAATTTGGTATAGGATTTCTTTTCCGAATCTGTAAATTTCTGCCGAATTTCGAAGGAAACTCATTCTGAGGAATTTCTGTTCTGCTATCCGAGAGAGTAGATGAATAGTCATATCACTGACTCTCCGACTTTCCAAATGGCACAAAACTGTGGTTGAATTCTAAGGGCCATCAGCGGACACGGTGCAGCCCTTCCCGTAGGAAGTACGTCCCACCCTCGATGTGAGGAGAGAGACTCCAATTTTTTCATACTCCCTCAAACGAGCTCAGATCGAGTCGAGGTTTGAGCTCGTGCTCTGGAAGTTCAGACATTTCCCTTCCCTCTGTCTATTTGTTTGTATTCTTCACCTAATAGTCTTTTCTACATTTGGGTAGAAATAAATTATAATTTACTCATTTTAATGACAGATATTAGAAGAAAAACGTTCTTTTTATTTACTTTATTTTTGCTACAATGGTACCAAAATCGTAAACTGACTGCTTCCACCCGCCGGAAGACAAACGAAAAAACTCGATTTTACCGACCGCTGCAAAAGTAACTGACGGGAACAGTGGTTGAATCATAAGGGCCATCACAGGGCAAGGAACAATCCTCCCCATAGGAAGTACGTCCCATCTTCGATAGCAGGAGCCAGATTTCCAATTTTTCTTGCACCCTCCAATGAGATGAGATCCATCCACCATATCGGAAGCATCTCATTCTCATTTCAAGGTGCTTCTCCAGGGGGATAGAGTAAATGGATAACATAGTCAACATCTTAATTAGGCTAGCATTTTGGCACAAAGGTAACACGTCTTCCTCGTGATTTGGGCGTACCAGGCCCTATTTCTGGTCAGGGAATGATTGTTTTTCTGTATACTATCTGTGTGGTTTATGAACGTGCCCCCCTGTAAAAAGGGGCTGTGCAAGCGAATGTGGTGTGTATAGTTAAATCGTACTCTTGGCCCTAGTTGATGCAACTACAAAAACAAGAGACGCTGATTTGGCTTGAAATCGCCGGCAGCTGTCAGCGCACTTGCCCACGGCAAGTGCCATTAGTAACAACAACAAACAACACACCTTAATTAGAAATTAGAAACTAAATCCATCATGGGATTGACCCTCTTATCTTTACTTTTAAAATCAAGTTAATAGGATAACTTATAAATGCATTGGCTTAAATAAATGAAACTTAATATGTGATTTTGAGATAACAATTGTAATTTTGTGACAGGTTTTGGTTTTAACTGATATGAAAAAAAGTCATTCCAACTAGTTTTACTGGGATTTTTATATTAACCATATCCCAGCAATTCATCTCCAAAAATTTCACGCTAATAAGTTGTTTCGTAATACTGTCCATCAGTGGCATTAGATTAGTAATACCACTTCGGGAATAGTTATTCGAGAACATGCGAAATAGATTCAAGTAGGCCAATCTCGCTGGTGTAAAAGCTAATCTTTGAGCTAACTTTCCAAAAAAATTGGATGAAAAAAATCTTTTTTTCCAAAAAAGTAAGAAGTAACGGCGAAATTCCCATCATGAAATGTCGCTTTTAGATCGATTATAAAGCTGTTGTTAGCTAATTACCAAATTAAAAAAAGTATAGAAAATGCGTCTATATAAATTATAAAAGTAGTATTAACATTTTAATAAGTAGATTTGATCAGGCATCTAAATATCTGTTTCATTAACACTATAGAATTAAATCAGCTTTGAAAATTAAAATAATTATAGCAAAATAATATAATACAGTAAAATAATAATAATATAATAATATTGGGGTGTTCCAAAAGTTTCTTTCTCTTTAAATTTTTAGAGGCTTATCAATGGAGACGAAACTTGGAATTTTATATGAATATGTGCTAGAAAATGCATTTGATGTAAGGACAACAAACCTTCAACGGTATCACAGCCGGTACTAGTCCATTTGGTGGGGTTGGTAAAGCGTAATTTTCTACGAGGCAATAAATTCTTCGAAATGCTGCCATCAACTGGATCAACTGGAAGCTGCCATAGCAAAAAGATGGCCAGAATTAATGAATCGACGAAGCGTCGTTTTTCATTGTGACAAGAAGCAAGTCGAAAAAGAGAATCTCTTACAGTTTGATTGAGATGTATTATCTTGCATATCCAGATATCGCTCCATTAGATTATTACTTCTTTCCGTTCTTAAAAATATTCTCTTCGCGATAAGCGCTTTGAATCCACCAGCGAAATAAAAGCGCACTTCGAAAATTATTTTCTGCAAAAACACTACAATTTTAGAAAGAAGGCATAACGAGGCTTCCTGAGAGATGGAAGAAGGCCATAGAGCAAAAGGACTCTTATGTAAGAAAACAAATAATACCTTAAACAGTGAATATTGTGCATACATTTCCTATTAGAGATAGAAAAGAAACTTATGGGTCACCCTAATAGTTATTACAGTATTATAGTTATGTAACAGTAAAGTGGGTAGAAATCTATACTTCAGATGTTAAATCTGTGAACTAAATTTTAGCTATCTTGCTTTTTTTTTTGTTTTGAAGATATCTTGCTAACTTACATTCGTGCAAACGGACAGACAGACTTCCCCTGAATGGATTTAGTTTAAAATTTGATAGAAATCTATAAATTTGTTGCAAAAAAGCATAAACAAAATTTCATTAATCTCGTTTAAAGCCTTTTTGAGCAAGATTGCCTTTGTCATAGACAGATAAACATATTGCAAAAACTTGTCTTTCTAATCCAGGAAGGTAAAAAATTTATTAAAGATTTGTTAAAATCTCGAATTTTTTGACGATTACGATGCGTTCTGCATAGTTCATATGCGAGATAATAAAAAGATACAACATCATGTTCTTACATGATAAAAACATTTTAACAATAAAAAGATTTAAATGCAATCTGCTGTGCATATTTCAACGTATCGTGCCAGAACATCATTTCTTGAAAGGCCAAGCACCACGTGCTCGAGCAAGTTAAATTATATTTTTATTCATTTTAATCCTTTCATTGAATTAGTCGCTTTGGTATTGCAAACGATCAGAAAAAACTTTGTCTCGCATTGATTGTTTAAAGAAATATATCCTATTTCCTATTTATTTCATTTCATGTAATCAAGCGCACAAAATGACATTTTTCTAGGTTTTATTTTCGATAGTCATTAAGTTGTTTTTTTAGAACTTTTGTAAATGCAATGGCAACGCGTCATTAAAAGCTGATTTTTTGAGATGCTCGTGCAGATAATAAATTTTTGGTTTTCCGCCTACGGATTTTTGTTAACTCCAAAAACCTTATCCCAAAGACAACATCAATTTCTGATATGATAAAAAGAGAACATTTAATGAAGCTAAAAGGTATTTTATCAAGTAATACATTCAATGACTTTTTTCTCCTTTCAAGGTTTCGAACTCGACTTTTTTGTAACGACTATTTGAAAGTTATGGTAATTCATAAACGATATCTACAGCAATAATTAACCCTGAAATTCAATTAGCATTCATTTCTATTCCCTTTTTTGGAAAGCACTAAATATTTGCAATCGCTGTCAAAAAAATCGATTCCAATGAATCAATCCGTACACGCGATGGTTTATATAAGCCTAATAGATCTACTAAACAAGACCATTAACTTAAGAATCTGCGTGAGAAGAAAGATTAAATTCGAAAACCTGTCGAGCATGTCATCCCATTAGGGCCTCTTAACATGTTTTCCCCAATATTCCACATTTTTTACTCCGGTTTTTCTTTCATCTCCTTCCGAATATATCACTCAGATAGGATGTCGCTTCGGAAACTAGGCAGAAGGAGATTCCTCTCACGTATCGGTGAAATTTTGTTTTTACATCATCGGAACAACTGTTTCGGCGTGAATGTGTATCATTATGTAATGTAAAAACGTGAAAATTGTTGCTTGAGAATTTTACGGGGAAGAATATATTAATGGCAGTTTTAAAGGATTGCTTGTTGCTCAGATGTTGTTTGTTATTTGTTGATTAAAATGATTACTCGTAAATGCTTGTTATATTTTTATTATCAAACAGATTTGTTTATTAATTATTCGGAATTTTCTGCCTTCAAGAGGTGAATAAATAAGAAGATAGAAAGAATTGTTATCATGTCATGATGTTGTTTTGGGGATGAGGTTTTTGGCGTCGACAAAAATCCGTAGGCGAAAAACAAAAATTTTATTATCTGATTTTATTATCTGATGAGCATCTCGAAAAATCAGCTTTTAATAACGCGTTGCCATTGCATTTACAAAAGCTCTGATTTTTTAAAAAAATAAGTTAATGACTGCAGCAAACAAAACCTAGAAAACTGTCACTTTGAGCACGTGATGATATGAAATGTAATAAATAGGAAATGCGATATTTTTTTAAACAATAAATGGTAGACAAAGTTTTTTTTTTGGGTCGTTTGCAATACTAAAGTGACTCATTCGATGAAATCATTAAAATGAATAAAAATATAATTTAACTTGCACGAGCACGTGGTGATTTGCCGTTCAAGAAATGATGTTCTGACATGATACATTGAAATACGCATAGCAGATTTCATTTGAATCATTTTTTTATTCTTGCAATTTCCTTTTGAAGTTAGGGTATTCAGCAGGCTAGAGAATAAAATAGGCTTTATTGAATGGAATCTATTTACGTGATGTTATAGTTACATGAGAAACTAAATTTTGAACGTCATTTAAATTAAAAGCATTACATTCTGATTAAAAGTCATGTTATTCATCCACAGATAATTTCTAAAATGAATTAATGGAATCACTTCATTTGTATCAATTGACGATGAATTTTGAAGCTATTATTATTATATTGCATATTTACTGATTATAAATCAAATGTAAATACTAAAACTATCCAGTGAGAGTGGTCTGACCTCAACTTTCTTGTGCATTCTTTAATAAAGGCGTTATCCGAGAGAACATCCTGCTTGTCATTGGCGTATAACTACTACGAAGTATTAATCTTTGGCGTGAATTTTTAGTGAATATAACATGCAATCTTTGGCTAGTTATTTGGCGATTAATCCCTGCCATATGGTGAAGTAACCGAAAATTGAATTTGTCTTTTAGTAGTTTTTTCCCAACCAACTGAAATAAAAATTTGGCACTAGCTACAATTGTAACTAAAATCCCATATCAAATGTAATATATTGTTACTTTTTAGCGTAGAGGGTCCAAATTGAATGGACTTTACTTGAGGACAGCACAAACAAATTTAATTACAGCTCTTTACAGTATGACTTGATGAAGTAAAACTTCAGATAAACACAATCCAGCAGTCAACAGTCACTAACAGTGTAAATGCAAGCCTTACGCACAATAAAAACAGACTGCAAAACAGCTATCGTATAGCACAGTAAACAGTAAGTCACAGCGAGCTCAATTATACAAAGATAACAGGTAACGTAAACACAGCTCACCAATAACAAGCGTGAACAGTAATCCGCTAGTCCAACGAGACGCTTCCTTTCCAAGAGGAAAAGCTGCCGAAACTATGGCAACCCGTCCTTTATATAGCCAAGCGAGCGAGCACGGGAAGCAACTCGACGCGCCGATGAAGTGTCTGGGGGCTACCAGAATAGTCCCCTCGCCAAATTAACACGACTGGCGCAAAGCTCCTTGTGAGCCGTCGCCAACGTTTTATCCGACTCGCGTTCGCTCGCTTGTAACAATATTTAAATTATTGAGTTTTAAATCTATCACGTTTATACGTTCCTGAAAAGTACAGATTGATAGACGGTCAATTCCTTGTTAGATTTAGCTCAAAATTCGATGGGTGTCTATGCTATAGATGTTAAATCTGTTTACCAAATTTTATTTATCTAGCTCTTTTTACTTTGAAGTTATCGTGTTAACTAATATTTAAACCACCGGACAGACAGACCTCCCAACGATGAGATTCGGAACTATAACTCTGAAGAGACTGGTGCAGTAAACCTGCTCTCTTCTGTTATGAATCCCCCAGAAAACAGAATTATTTTTGAATTTAAACGATATTTTAATACCACCATGATGTCATGGGAATGGTCCCCATAAGAAAGACTCATGTACACAATGAGCGGACAGTTAAAATAACACATCTTTAATATCGGACAATTTCACGGTATCATGGATATGAAGTAATGACTAGACGATTTAATCAATATCTCCAGTGAACCAGTTGGTCCATAAATTCGACTGTTGATGAATAGGAGAGGGAAATTACAGTTGCGCCGAAATTAGAAGATAGATTACAATCTTATGCGCTGAGATACCATGGGATTTGGGTATATTTGGAAAACGACACAATGGACAGATCCGGCGTTAGTCTATTATGTCAATACAGCTTTAATTCTGTGGTGATAGATCCTAAGCCAGATAACAACTTGCGGACACGAATAATTACTTTTGTCTAGAGGTTATGTTACTTTGCTATAAACCTTAATATTGCCAGTTCGAACCTAAATTACACATTCCCTACAATTACTATCACAATAACAACTTCCAGACACGAGTAATTACACAT
>JAOUZG010000498.1:464995-479141 GCA_026289955.1 Argiope argentata
ATATATATAGTACAATAAACAGAGCGGTATAAGGCTTCTATAATACTATAAGTCACATGATTATTAAAATTTTAAGCTTTGAAATATTTTGCTGAAAAAGGTATTAAGAGATCAAGGTACGTAAAATATCGAATTAAAAATTTTAGTATGAAAATGAGTATTTATCCCGGCGAACCTACTGGTTATAAAAGGTCATTAATTTAAATTAAAATGACATTTTACAAGAAGAAAGAATCCCAATTTATTGATTTCGGTTAACCGATTTCTGAAACATTCCCCAGAGAGTTGCCATGAACGTTTAACCCGACACTATTTAACCCGAGGGAGAACATTCGTGATTTCTTGATGTGATGAGCTTACCATAGACACGTCTATATGCTTCTACTAGTAAATAGGATTATCGACCGGTTTCAGCAATTAGCATCATCGATTATGTACAGAAAAATTATCACCTGTTTACCACCGAAATATAATTAATAATAGGCAAAGACCTTGCAAGTCAACGTTTTATAGCAAGTAGAACGAGGTCATTATGCAAAGATCAGGGCTGAGAGACGAACAAGAAATTGGAAACTTGCCAAAAATTTGTATTGTAAGTGAATGTTTCATTTTATGGTAATGGTTTCATTCATACCTATTTATTCAAATGAAAACAATATGAACCCCTTAATTTCTTGATTGAAGATCGATATTAATGGAAAAATTCCAATCTAGCCATTTAAGTAGTGGTATGAATTAAGTTTAAAAATTAATTCATACTGATAAAATGTATGAACTAATAACTAATTGTTGACAATAAGGTATTAAAACTCCTAATTTGACGGCAATTAGTTCTCATCACTGGTATTTTTACTTTCTTATATACGTAGTATAGGGAAAGTATAGTAATCTCAAAAAAATGATTAAAATGAAATCTGCTATGCATATTTCAATGTATCATGTCAGAACATCATTTCTTGAATGGTCAAGCACCACGTGCTCGTGCAAGTTAAATTGTATTTTTATTCATTTTAATGATTTCATTGAATGAGTCGCTTTGGTATTGCAAACGATCCAAAAAACTTTGTCTCTCATTTATTGTTTAAAAAAATATCGCGTTTCCTCTTGATTTCATTTCATATAATCCCTCGCTCAGAATGACTTTTTTCTAGGTATTACTTGCTGTGCTCATTAACTTCTTTTTTAAAAATTAGAGTTTTTGTAAATGCAACGGCAACGCGTTATTAAAAGCTGATTTTTTTTGAGATGCTCGTACAGATAATAAAATTTCAATTTTTCACCTACGGATTTTTGTTGACACCAACAACCTCATCTCAAAAATAACATCATGTACTGACATGATAAAAAAATCAGAACTCGTGATTTTGATAAATATCTACATTGCTGCGTTCGAAAAATGTGTTTTTGTAAAGTGTCCTTCTGTCTTTCTGTGAGACAGATAATTCAAAACCGCTTTGAGCTAAACGGATGGATTGGCATACGGCGTATACATCCAATTTGCAGATTTCTATTAAATGTTCAGCAAAATCCGCTCAACAGTTCGAATATAATTTGCCACGATAACTAAAAAACAAAGAAAGTTATGTAGATAAAATTTCGTAGACATGTTTAGCATCTGAAATGTATTATATACCTATCAACGTTTGAACCAAATCCGACAAATGGTTACAAATGGTTGACTGTCTGTCGTCTATACTTA
The DNA here is from genome assembly GCA_026289955.1 of Argiope argentata. Classification (NCBI taxonomy): domain Eukaryota; kingdom Metazoa; phylum Arthropoda; class Arachnida; order Araneae; family Araneidae; genus Argiope; species Argiope argentata. Next base: position 466,695 of record JAOUZG010000498.1, read on the forward strand.
CCCATGCATTTAATAATACATAAACGCACTGATTTAAATCAAAGAAAATCGGTATGTTATCATGTGATCACAACTACACATTCGCGACAAATCTTGGTTACAATCGGTTCGTAAAAGGGCATTTAAAATACATATTCTCATAACAAATTGAATATACGGCGTCCTGGCTTAGGGGTAGCGCGTCTTCCTGGTGTTCCGGGTTCGAGTCCGGGTTCGGGCATAGTTGTTCTTCGGTGAAATATTCGTGTGTGAATGCGCCCCCTTGTAAAAAGGGGCTGCGCAAGCGAATGTGATGAGTGTATAGCAAAAGTCGTACTCTTCACCCTAGTTGGTATTACTACAAAATAAGATACTCTGATTAGGCTTCAATCGCTGACTACCTCAGCATGCTTGTCCATGGCAAGTGCCATAAGACACATCAACAACGACAAAACATTGAAATGAATGCCTCTTACTACAAAACTACTGGATATTAAAATATTTTTGAATATGTTGAATAAAAATTAATTATAAGTTGCGCTCTTACTAATACATAGTAATTTGCTTGAAACTTGGCAGTATTTTTGTGTAATCTGAAGAGCTGACACATAATGAATCACGTTCATTGATAATTCCATAAAATAATTTTAGAAACTGAAAAATGATTTCATAATCTATTTCTATAGCAAATCAATAATCAATGTTAAATTTCACTTTGCACTTACACGTTTTATTAAAACTCATTTGCATAAAAACAAACAATAAAATTGAGTGAAAATGCTATATTTACTTCTAAGACCTACATTTCTAAACTACTTTTCGCCAATGCTTTGCAAGGTATTCTCGGTCTTATCTAAGAGATACTGTTTTATATAAAGATATGGGAGGGTATAGTATGGTATGGTTTAATTTAGGACAAGCTGTGTCATTTACAAGGATGTTGAAACAGTTCCATTATAAGAAGTATAAACTAAACAAAGATGCACTATAAAACGTGAAAGTTTAGGAATAACTGTGATTTAAAACTATTTGGTTCAAGAATAAAAAGAAGTCTCAAAACTTAAAAGGCTACGAAAAAAGCTAATGGCCTTTAAAAAGTCAAAAAGTTTTGTGTGAGGTTTATCACCCACCATGTGTCGTAAATTTAAAATAGTCGAATTAAATTGAGTGAAACTATCAGAAGTAAAATTAGGACATTGAGAAGAGTTGGGTGGGAAATAATATTTTCATTGGAAAGTTTGAGGAAATTTTAGGAAAACCAATCTCCCCGACTATAGAAAATTGAAATGGAAGCATTTGAGAAAGTAAAAAAAGAGAAAACATACGAAATTTTTTAATTAAAAAATAAGCCAAAATTCCTTAAAAATTCGATTTCTGAATTTCATCAGTATTTTAGCCGAAATCATTCATCAAAATGTTCCGTGGAACCTTATTTCTTAGCTTTTATTCACTCCTGATCTCCCCGTGCTCATTCGTATTCATTGTTTATAACCGGATATGCTAATATAATCCGATTAAAATCATAAAATCTGGGATGATCTAACTGTATCATCGATAAAAGGTTTAAAAAGATGTTCAAATCCGATTAACAAATGGAATATAGAATCGATTTTATCATTGCTTAACAATGTCGTACCATTTGTTTTCATTATGTCATGATCATCGAATCTTGGACCAAACCCGTTTTCTTTATCATTTGTTTATTGAAGAAACTGTCGCGATAAATAAGCGCAGAGAAAAAAAGCACAATTGATGCACTTACATTCGGTATTGTCATAAATCCCCATCACTTTGTTGATGGGGATCTAAAACTAAACTGCTCATAAAATGCATTATTGGAATTTCTATTATGAAATAATCCTAGTATTTTTGTAGCCAAAAGGGATAAGTAACAAATAGCTTCTTATAAATTACCTCCTAAAAGAAATGTAAAGCAATTTAAAAAAATTTGTCAGCATTTGAATTTTTGGAATATGTATTGCATAGAGTTAATTAAAACTAAAATTAGTTTGAGACACCATGTTCGATTGCAGTTTTTATTCCTTTAGACATCTTCTGACAACTATAACACTGGAGTGACTGAATATTATTAAATTTTCTTTTAATTAATTCTATTAATTCTACTTGTGTTGCTAATAAGAACATTTAAATTTACGATTAAGTTTCCCTGCATGACATGGAGACTAAAGTAAAACAAGAAAAATATATCTTAAATATTTTTAGATATTTTTTATTCCTATATGGTAAAGAAAAAGTGCAATTATTCGTGTTTTCTGATAATAATAAGAACTGATTCCTAAAATGATTAGTTGAGTTCTATGAGCAATTTTATAACAGTAAATATTGTCATTTTTATTATATATTCCTTATTCACAAAATCATCAGTATTCTTTGTCAAAAGAATACATAATATCTGACTTCTAGATATCTTACCAATAGAAATCTTATTTCTTTATACATTGATTTTATAAATAAAGGAAATTGTTCCAATTTTGTATTACTACGAATGATTGACTAAAATGCAATGTATATTTCCCTTCTCATAAAATATTGATAAACCAAGGAGCAATGAACTCTTTTTTTTTCTTTCAGGTTATTATTACGTACAAAGAAATCGACACTGCCAAGGATATGATCGATAAAAATCGAGCAAGTGGAAGAAAAAGACTCGACACGCAGATATCTTGAATGGCGTGTATGGTAAAAATTTTCAGAATAATTGTTCTTATTATTAGAATCTTTTATAATAGGATTGTAAGAATAATTTTTACAAATCAAACCTAGAACTTCGAGAACCCTCTTAAGCCATTCATGTGACATCAAACTTCATGGTGTTTACTATAGTTATTACGTGTCATTCTTCCTCTTGTAAGAAACACAATCTATTCCTTAATAAATCTGGGGAGACATTTTCGACATATGTCACAAGAGCAGGAAATGACTTCATTATGTCCAGATTTTTTGTTCAGCCCCTAATCTTTATCTCTAATAATGATAAAAGCGAATATATGTGCGTGTGCGCGCAAATTCCACATGTCAGACTTTTTGACTTATATCTCCGAATTTGGCACAGATATATTTTGGATGTTGAAAATACGTACATAGAAGTTTTTCTCAAATTTTGAATAATTTGATTAATAAAAAGCTTAGAATAAATGGGAATTTTTTGCCGATGACTCCTGAAAATATTATCAAACAAGACTGAGTTTCATATTTTATATTTTTTTAAAAAATGTCTTTAGCCATGTTACTTTGACTGCTATTCAATTTTGTCTCGAATTTTGAAAATACCAAAAATATTTTTTAAATGATTTTCAGCAATTTTATCAAGTAAATTCAAATTATTTATATTGAATTTTTTAATGTTTAATTGCGCGTTTAACTTCCTTAGTTGAAAGAAGAAAGATTTTGTTAATCATTTGTATAGCAGTAAAAACATTTACTTCTATACAAATTATTTATACCATTTACACGAGAAATTGGAGAGTGAAATTATATTATCAGAAAAGACAATGTGTGGTTTTAAAGAGGTTACTCAGATATTTACGTTTTTAATAATATTATGACGTCATGGGACTCAATTCCATTGGGAAGGTTCATGTACTCATTAAACAATACCCTTATAAATGTTATTTAATAAACAGTACCAAAACATTCTATTCAATTAACATGGCTTTATTCTTTTTTTTGTCGCCTTTGGCCATCATCTGGTTCAGCGGGGTATATTGATTTTATTTAATTTCGTATAAACTGTGTAGATTAGGTGTTCACGGTTCCAACAATCCGTGAGGCATTCGAATTTGGTTATTTCAGTTACATTATATCTATTAAAAGTGTACATGAATCTATGTAATATAAGTCCCATAGAATAATAGCAGTATTAGAAGTGTAAATGCTTGGTTTATTTCTCTTCTAACTTTTGCTGTACTTCAACTTCTCTCTTTTACCATCTCCTAAATCACAAAAATATTAAACCAAATTGACATTTAATTTATCTTTACTAAACAAACTCATTTTTCTAAATGTTTCAAAAATAGAAAAAAAAATCGGGATTAAATATGTGATGAAACAATGGGAACAGTTTGAATTTAGAGGCAATGTTACCTGGAGTTGATAAATTAAGTTAATTTTGTTTTTAAAATGTTCAAAATTCAGGGAAAAGGATCCCTGCTATTAAATTAACATCACTAAAAAGGCAACTTTTTAAAATTTTGAAACGGTGTAAAATTTACTTGTGTGGAATAATAGGCTCGGAAGTTATCGATAAAAAAAGCATTAGACTTTTTTATCCCAATTTTTAATTAATGAAAATTTAGAAAAATAACTGAGACATGTAATTTTTTTCTTTTGTATTATGTATATATCAAGTATGGTAACTTCATATCGAACGATCTGTCTTGTAGTCGTCAACACACACATACTCAACTCAATGATTTCAGCAATTTCTATTCTACCAAATACATTATATCATAAAGGGGATGAAAAAGTATCTAAATGCAAGTTAATAAAGTACTTTTTAATAAGTTTATATTGCTCAAAATTAAGATTTTGATAGTAATAAGCAAAAATTTCTTTTAGTCACTTCCATTTTATTATTAAGTCAGAACATGATATTGTTTTAAGAAAGAGATTTTGTGGCGGCAACAAAAACCCTTAGGCGAAAAATAAAAATTTTATTATTTGCACGAGCCTCTCAAAAATTCCACTTTTAATAACGTGTTGCTATTGCATTTACAAGAGCTCTGAATTTTAAAAAATAAGTTATTCACTACAGCAAAAAAACCCTAGAAAAATGTAATTTTGAGCACGTGATTATATGAAATGAAATAAATAGGAAAAGTGATATATTTTTAAACAATAAATGCGAGACAAAGTTTTTTTGGATCATTTGCAATACTAAAGTGACTCATTCAATGAAACCATTAAAATGAATAAAAATTTAACTTAACTTTCAAGAAATGATGTTCTGATATGATACATTGACATATGCACAGCAGATTTCCTTTTAGTCTTTTTTAGAATTCGAGATGAGCGACCATTGATTGGGACGTTAGCGTGTGCCAGTGCTTTCCAAATTACAGTTTAGTGAAAAGTGATAGGTAATTATTTTTTTTCCCGTGGAAAATGATCCGTTTTCGAAACAATTGATTATTATAACCTATTTATCAATATTTAACTATCCATATCGATGAGAGTTGACATATTTATAGAGAAACTTGTGTAATTTCTATTGATGTTTAGAGATGCTCAATCAAATGTTTTCTTTACTAGAGAGAACGAGAAAGAGAAACGAGAATTGGCTGTTGAGTTGAATGAAAATGCCATTATATTATTTATTAATGGCAGAATCCACGCAACAACAACAGCAAAATCCGAAAGATTTCATTAAATTTCAAAAAATGTGATTGTTTATTTAATTCTGATAAAATGAAACATATTTCCAACAATCTGTGACAAGATACAATTAAAAAAATAATATTAATTATTAAATCCCATTAACTATCATATCAAAGGTAAGCAATATGTAAAAAATCCTAAACAAATTTCCTAAACCAAAATATTAAATCTGGCTCACAGAAAAAAATCCCTGCCAGAGGGTGACCCTTGGAAAAAGTCTTCAGGCCGGAATCATCGTATTTATTACTTTTAATCTTGAATTTTGCTTAAAACTTAATTTCTTACTGCTAATTTAATTAATAAATCTCAGCTGATTTGAGAAAAATTTATATATTACTCAAATATATAAGACGGTTTTTTAAATAAGATATTATTGAATAAAATATTAAAATGAAATCTGCTGTGCATATTTCAATGTATCATGTCAGAGTATAATTTCTTAAACGACCAAGCACCACGGGCTCGTGTGAGTTAAATTATACTTTTATTCGTTTTAATTATTTCATCGAATGAATCACTTTAGTATTGCAAACGATCAGAAAAAATTTGTTCAGCATTTATTGTTTAGAAAAATATCACATTTCCTATTTATTTCAATTCGTATAATCACGTGCACAAAATGACATTTTTCTAAGTTTTATTTTCTGTAGTTATTTACTTATTTTTTTAAATCAGAGCTTTTGTAAATGCAATGGCAACACGTTATTAAAAGCTGATTTTTTTTAGGTACTCATGCAGATAATAAAATTTGTATTTTTCGCCTATAGACTTTTGTTGACGCCAAAAACAGCATCATATTCTGATATAATAATAAATTTGTTTTCCTTTTCATTCATTTATGATAGAATCTTTATGGTATATAAATTTTATGACATTTCTGAGTTTTCTTGCTTATGAAATAAAAACAGTTTCTAGATAATGAAACTTTTTTGGTGGTTGTAAATTCACTAATTAGTACGCAATAACGAGAGATACCTTAATAATAAAAAAACGAGTTATAGACAAATTTCTGGAAAGTAGATTAAACGAATAAGTAAGACGAATTTTCGAAAAGAATAGAAAAAAGACATTATCTACACGATCGTTAAAAGCTAATTTTCATCGCACTGAATATGAACTGTTGATGGAGGTTCACCAAACCCATTACGCCCAAGACATACAATGTTTTCTTGTCATCTCCATCAGTGAATGATATTCCATTCATTCGAGCAAACTGGCGCAACATGGGTCAACAAGGGAGTTTCCTCTCTGTGGGTGGGGTGGCTTATTAAAGGACTGGCCTCGAAATGGAAAAGCCGCAGACTCTCTGTAGACTGACCGTTGAACTTTCGCGTTTCCAACTTTTTATTTATTTTCATATCTTTAAGGTTTTCGACGGATTCCCATCTCGGAGACGATTAGCGAGGTCTTTGTGCCAGTGACCCATTTTCGGAACTCTCCCGTTCCGTATCGGAGGACTCGATGCTGCCCTCCTTTCGTGCGGAAAGGAACGTTCAAAAGAATGACTGGATTGTGAACAGAAATGGTTATTTTCTGTTGTATTGCCTTGTGATCAGTATAACGTGCAGAATCGTATTTCACAATACCGTAAACTAGCCAATTCAGTGTGTAAAATGTTGGAAAGAGCTGCTGAGAGTTTTCTCCTTTCGATTTATATATATATATATATATATATATATATATATATATATATATATATAAAGCCGAAAAGAAGGAAGTTTCGAAATTTTAAATTTGATTTATTTAATCCTGGGAGGCATAATTTTTGTATAGAAAAGCGGCGGTGATAAATCGACATTGGTACACATTGCGATACAAGAGGAAAGTGAAGTTTTTCCTTTCAGTGATTTTACTATGAGATTCTGTTAAAGATTTCTTTGCCATGCGTAGAAAAAGAATCTTAGGTATCTTAGGTAAAGTTATGTGCAAAGGATGAACAAGACCCGACTTAGCCTAATCGTGGCCAGGGGCAGAAACTTCTTTTGGAGCCCCCCTCTGCTTCACTACTTCAGTAATGAAGAACATTCATTAAAGAAGGAAACGTAAAACGGGTTTGAATCCCGCCGCTGCTAATACCAATGTTTTGTCCTCGTATTTAATCTATTTCTTTGCAAATTTTTCAATCTTTTTTTAATTAGAAATAAAAAAATTATAATACCATCTAAGGCTGAGAGCGTAGCCAAGATAGCGTGGTCGAGCAGTCTAAGGTGAAGGTTTAAATCCACTTCAGTAGCATGGATTCGAAACCCGCCTCTGATAATATCAACGCTTTGCTTCGTGTTTCATAAATATATTCACTTCAAAATTTTCTTTTTTTTTCTTAATAAAAACGAAGAAAAATAATTCTAGTTAAAGTCGGTGGTATAACAACAGTGGCGTGGTTGAGTGGGCACTGCTTTTAGGCACGCGACATTTTTTAAGCCTGTATTCGAATATCAACGCTGCCAATGTCAATGTTTTGCTTCATATTTGATATATATCTTCTCTGCAAACTTTGATCTTTATTAAAAATAGAAATAAGAAAAATAATAATAGCTGTCTTTGACAAAACAACTCTGTTAGCATGGTGGGAAGGGTCCAAGGCGGTAGTTTCAGGCACCAATCTCTTTGGAGTCGTGATTCAAATCGCACTGCTGCCAGTTTCATTATTTTGTTTCGTTTAAAAAAAATCTTCCTTGCAATCTTTTCATTTTTTTCCTAAATGTCGACGAAAGACAATAATTATAGATTTTGGAGAGGCTTAAGTCGCTGGTTTTATACAAATTATGCTCGAAAAGCATTGACGTGTTTGTAAATCTGGGACGATTTTATTCTGAATTAATGATGAGTATCGTTGTCCGGTGATCCACAGTATCCCTACGGTTTTCTAGAGCTCTCGCACTTAATTCCTCGAAGAATAATAAATGAATTCCCAGAATAAATGGTGCAGAAAACCCACAAAAAACCGTTACTTTTGGTGACTGGAAAGGGATTTGTAAGATTCATTGTGGATTTTCTCGATCCCAAATTCAGTGCCTTTCGAACTCAATTTTCATGCAAGATGGAGCTCCTCCACACATTAGCCGTTGTGTAACAAACATTCTCCATAATCATTTTTTAGAAGAACGTGTCATCAGCCGTCACTTTCATGATCTGTGCCCTCCCCGGTCTCCAGACTTAAATCAATGAGATTTTCGGCTTTGGGGTAACTGGTAAGTCGTGATAATCCAAAAACTTTACCTGATTTAAAAAGAAGTATCTCAGAGCATGTTTTTACTATTCCCGAGAACGCCCTATAGTCAACTGTGGAACATACTATCTTATGAATCCAGATGGTAGCGGAAAATGATGGTCGTCATGTTGAACGTGTTTTGTTGTCATTAAATTTGTCAAAAATATGCTAAACGTGTAATTCATTTGAAAAACTGCCCTTGGAAGCGAAAGTTTGAACTAGTTTTATTTTTATTCGCTGAAACAAATTCCCATCTCTTCATTATGGCGCATACAAAATTTTATAACTTTCTGAACAATAGTCTCGCCTGTAGATAACTTTAAAGTAGAATCTTTTAATTACAGTCAGTCTGCGTATCTCCTCTGTAAACTTTACATCTTTTTTCAATATGTAAATTAAAAATAAATAATTCTATATATAGTTGAAAGTGCAGCTATAGTAGTATAGACTAGCGGTATAAAGGCCTTATCACACGGCAAAATACCTGTCTTCGATTATGCCCGCAGACATCCGGTAAAGCAAGATTTTCGTCATCGTGAGCTTTTAATTTGTAAGCCAAATTTTGGTTTTGTTCCCGTATCTCTATTCTGTATGACAAATTTAATTAAAAAAAAAAAAACGTCTGGAAGTCTAAGCGAAGTACTTCTATTGGTTAAGACATCATGTTTACATTGCTTGAATATCTAGATAAAATTAAATAGGAAATTTTTAAAAATTTTATTCGAACTCGTGTTGATGTAGAATATGAAACTAGGAACTTTTCCAAAAATTACACTATTATATATTATGCCTACTTCATAAGATATAATAAAAAATTTCTACATCGTTTCGTAATCCATATTAACTGCTAGTGCACTCAATGTGCTACGTGACGAATGATTTTCTGACTAGAATACATCTTTCGTTACCGTTCACTTTGACTGAAGGACATGAAACCTTCAGGTATTAAAACTGTCTTCACTGTCAGAAATCTTTCTCCTCCCTTACTACTTTGATGATGATGATGATGTCGTGTCCGCTTTTTACCGCGGAAAGAGGGGGTGAAGTAACTTCCGAGGGTATGACCCTTGCGCAACCGAGGGCAGAAGTCTGACTTCTAGCTTATATGAGGATGAAACTTACATACACGCTTGCACAGCCCCCCTTTTACAGGGGGCACATTCACACATCTCACAGATAGAACACAGAAGAACAACTATGGCCAAACCGGGACTCACAGAACATGAGGAAGACGCTCTACCTCTGTGCCAGAAAGCCGGTCCCTTACAACTTTGAAGTGGAAAAGTAAATATTTGTATGGTTGGTGGCATGCCGTAAATAAGTAAATCAATTGAGAAGTTCTGATAAAGATAAAATGAATTCGCATGAAAACCCAGGTAGCACATCCTGTTGTATAATATTGTACAATATTGTGCTATATTATATGATATTAAACAATATTTTACACTATTAAACAATATTGCGAATATTGATCAATATTGTATAATATATGTGTGCTACTAGGGAATATGGCTTTCTGTGTATTATAGACATAATAGAATGCATTATTTGAAATTCCACTTAGACAAATGAAGGAGGATGAATTTGAACAGAAGGAAATATTTGAAATTCCACTTAGACAAATGAAAGAAGAGGAATTCCCCCTCCCCTCTTCCCCCAACCCAGGGAGTAGGGACCCCACAGAACTTAATCACGTGACCTCAAAAAGTGTGTTCTCTTATCTTCCTCCCTTTTAGAAACAAGTAATCTCGTATAAGGTCATGGATTCCTCCAAGGTTCAGATTTTTATTTTTAGAATCTTATATAAATATGTTTTGTGCTTCATAATACAATGAAGAAACTTGAATCAGCTATCAATAATTTTGATTCAACCTTATTGGTACCAAAATGTGACCCCCAAATGCACTTTTGATTGTAAATTTGTTTACCAAATTTCATTTATCTGCATGTATTTGAGATATTTCGTTAACATGCATGTGAATGTATGTACCAACAGATTTATATCCTTAGAATTATTTGGTTCTAAATTTGATTCTGATCTATACTTTGAATGGTAAAACTGTAAACCAAATTTTATCCATTTAGCTTTTTCCGATTTTCTTGTTTTTATGTTCTGTAGCCATCGGACAGATTGAAAAACATTTCATTGAGAATTTGAAGGAATTCAGCAAATTCGATTGCAAATACTATGTCAAATTTGATTAATCTCTGTCAGAGCAGTTTTAATTTACCGTGGACAAAGGAGACGGAGTGACAAGCAGATAGACAGATAAAATCCCAAAAATCTGGGGTTGGGGGGTTGGGACTCAACTAACGTGCCAAGTCGTCAAATTCTTGAAGTTGATTTTTTTAAAGGATCATGGCATTTTGTCTTAGTTTAATTTGAATACACGATAGTAAAAAGATCGATAATGTTTTTTTTAAAATTAAATTTTAAGGTAATGGCGAGTTATTGAAGAATTTGAAAAAGAAAAAAAAAATCCGAAACATTTACCGAATTGTTTTGATAGCATATAACCGATTCATAACGTTTAATTGCCATCCGTTTATTAAAAATGAAATGAAATCTTAACGGGCGACAATCAGCTTTGGCAGAATATGGTAGAAATAAAGAGGCATTAAAAGTCATTTATCAACAACAGCATTTCGATGGTTAAAGTGCTTTAAATGTCTGCATTCACTTTAAATGAAAGGGATTAATATCCTTCACCTTGCGTTGTAAAAACATGACAAATACAGCTGCCGTTCAAGAAGATCGTCGCGTAATGATCTGCGAAATTGCAAAGAACTCATTTATTTCAGATGACAGTGCATTTAATATTCCGAAAAATTTTTGATAATGAGATCCTTTCGTACCAAATGACACTGACATTGTTTAAGCCTGAATAAAAATAGATTTAGAAAAAGATAATCGTGATGTTCTATTCCGATTTTAAGAGAAATCACAGTCTGGATACAGTTCGATTAAATTTTTTTGAGACCAGAAAGTTCACACTCTTGTCTTATTAAAGACTTAAATCAATATTGAAAGTTTTGTACCAAATAATAGTACTTTTAACCCTTTGCAGTCCGAAAAATAATTAGATGCAAAATTATTCACTTAATACAAAGATTTGTTTATTGCTATGAAAAATAAATATATATAATTCTCTTAAGTCGAATCTATTTGAAAAATCTCATCTCTTAACCCTTATGTAGGCGTTTTTAACAATTAAATTTGAAAAATGAATAAATAAAACGTCAAAATGATGCACAGTTTTGATTGTCGAGTCACACTCGACATCGTATCGCAAAGGGTTAAGAATATATATATATATATATATATATAATATGATTACAGCACAATTTTGAGATTAGGCAAAGTCTGTAAAACTAGAAACATTCTTCTATAAAAATGCCATGCATCTATTTCAAGTGTAGGTCCCATCGCTGTTCGGTTACTTTGGGCGTAGTTTAAATACTACCCTCGCCAATACGAAAACCCAGAGTGTGTCTTGGGTTTAATAATTTAGGATTGTTTTTTTATGCTAATGAACAAAAATAATCATGGGAAAAAAAAATTAGATATCGGATCGTAAGCTTCACATTTTATTTACTATTTTTTTGTGTGCTAGATTGTAGCAAAGATCAATGAGATCATGCTTGCAATTTTTTTATGCTTCTTCAAGATATGCCTCCTTTACAGAACTCTTCAAAGTTATTTCTATTACTTTTTTTCCAATTTTTTAATTTTTTTTGAACTTATTGCATTTTTTTCTATTTTTAAATCCTTCTTTGTTTGAATCAGTTTTTTAATGGTTTATTTTGATTTTTTATACGTAGAATTCTGAACCCGTATTGTTAATTTCTAAATGAAACTA
>JAOUZG010000498.1:479541-491414 GCA_026289955.1 Argiope argentata
TTGCATTTTAAAAAGTTATCCCTATATTTTGTTTCAACGTGTAAATTCAAATAAAAGAAAACAGGTGTATATTAGTGTAATGTGTTTTAATCGGAGACAAGTGAAAGCGAAACCAGAAGCAAATTTTAGCTAATAAAAAAAGGGGGGGGGGGGTAAGGTGGTATAGCCTGGTTGGTAAGGCGTTGGATTCACATACCTTGGGCTGCGAGCTCTAATCCGCCAGCCGAAGACCCTCCGTGTGTGTGGCTGCTGGCGTACGCTAAACTTGCCGTGTTCACAAAACCCTCCAGGTCGAGAGTAATACCACTGATGGCACCAAGTCAGAAGCGATTTGTCCTCTGATCTAAATTTAAATTACTATCTGTGGATGAATGAATGGAATACATGAATGAAGTCCGCCCAGTATAAAGGGTTTGTGACGTGTGTGAGCTAGAAGTCAGACTTCTGCCCTCGGGTGCTCAAGGATCTATACCCTCAGAAAATCAAAATATTATACAGGAATGGGAATTATGGGAAAATACCCGCTCAACATGGCAATTAAGCTGGAGAAATTTGGACATCAAATTGCTATTAAATTTCCCTCTCTTTAGGGCTAGTGCTTCCGAAATTATCAATAATCTTATGCAGTTGGAATCCGTGGAGCAAGACTGAAGTTACTCTTTACTTTGACATTAGTTTTCTTACATCTATATTGTATATGGAAACTATATTTTGTATATATGTTATTTGCTTTTGGGTTACCAAGAGCTTACTTTGTATATAGTTGTTTTATACTTTTTCTTTTTAAAAGCATTTTCTTAGCTAACGTTGTTTACATTTTTATGTTCCTCTAATAACTGTTGAAATGTTTGGTAATTACTATACTTGGAGACAAGGGGACATTTTTCGAGAATTTAAATTCGTTTCTTTTTCCGATCTGGTTCTTTGAATTAAGTTTTATGAAAATTAAGCTGATTAACCTGCACTTCCGTGCTCGGTGGAAGTTGCTTTGCGGCGGCTCATCGTTATATCCGAATGGCTTCGGCCGGGACGGAGTATACCTATGCCATCCCCTCCGAAGGTACTGAACCCCGCCTTCTGCTGTAAAGCGGAACATGAGAACAACAACAGCAACAAAAAAAGGGAGCAAAACGAATCAATAGAGCCAAAGCGAGGATGCTATGTCATCTGACAGCCTTTGGTATATAGCATAGCCTTTAAAAATCTGAGAACATAGAACCGGCGAAAAACAAAGTGTGTATTCTGTTTTCTGACAGCTTTATTAATTACAATTATTGATAAACTAGAAGAATAACCATGCTTTTGGTAGCCACAAATTGCTGTTTGCAGGTAGATTTTTGTAGATATCTCCCTCAATTTTCTTACAATCAAAATATAATTGAAAATGATTTTCATCTGAAAATCTTCCAAGAGACAAACTTCAGCAGGAATCCAATCAGGTCAGATTTCAAGTGCTGAAACATTTGACACATAAAGAGTTTTGTGTTTCCCGTTTATCGTGCTACTAATTCATGAGCTTATTAATATATACTAGATTAAGTTGGGTTACAACTATCAACACCAGAATTCATGCAGTGGAAATAACTTACCACTTAACAAAAGTTTGGCAAAGATTTTTAGGGAAAAATTTAACTTAAAAACTCTAGTTTTGTGTACTATCAGCATATTTTAAAGATATATGTTTAAAAGGAGAAACAGAGTCACAAAATCTTTGATGTTTAGAAGGAATGTTTGATCTTATATACGAAATGATAACTTGGCAAAATGATGCTCTTTTGTATTTCATTATCGTCCTCTTTTTCTTATCCAAAAATGATACACGTTTTATTCTTATCTCTTGACGTCTCGCTACAAGCCCTTCACCTTGCGATGAAGCTGATAACTTATCTGCTAAGTGAGTCGGATTTTCCTTCCGGCGCAGCAATCCCATCTCTTTCCGTTTTGTTCATTCATTCATTCCCCTTCGCGCTACCAAAAAATTACCAACCTCGAAAAGCACCAAATAGCTGTATATCAAAGCTTAGCTCGCACAACTAACCTAAAAGCAATTATTTATTAACAGTGTGTACCTGAAATAAAACAATATAGCAAACCAATTATTTAAAATAGTTTTGTTGATTTATCTGGTCAAAACAAAATCAAGTCGAGAACGCACTGCTTGTGTGTGAATTTTCATTTCCAATTGAAGCAACGCAACTGCGTGAATTTTCTACGCCAGTTGGGATAACGCAATACAGATTAGAAATTTTTAGTTTTCTTTATGTTTTATTTTAACTCAAAAGTAGATACTTTCCCGGTAACCGAGCTCAAGCGAAAAATCACCAAATAAAATAGAATTTCACCACATTTTTTTGGCGATTTTGTCGCTTGCGCCTGACTAATGGAAAAGAACCCAAAAGTACTTCAGAATGAATCTGAAAGATCGATTAATTAACAATGTTTAATTTTAAGTGCATCAAACACTAAGAAAGTAAGAAGAATTGTTTGAAATAATCGGTCGAAAACATGTTTAGCCTAACCTCATTAGAGTAGGAATAAAACAAGCTGAAGTTTTATTCCTTTGCTGGCGGAGAAATGAAAATTTTTGGTGAAAAAATTAGTTTTTTATGTATTAAAAAAGCCAAATTAGCCACTCAATTAACCGGAATAAATATTTGACCATGTCATATTCTAGAATATAATCTATCTCTGTGCTAAATTCCATTCTGGCGTGATTGACTAGCATCATCCAAACATCAATACATACATCCACCCAAACTTTTACATTTATAACATTAGTATAGATTATTTAAAATGGCCTTATTGCTTATTACCGTATTTAAACACTCTCGTGATTGCAAAACGGGACTAGACAACGATTGAAACAACGGAAAAAGTTTCAGAAGAATAATATTCTGGTGAATATTCATGGATTTTATCAAATTTATTAATCATCAATTGAAGTACTTTAATAGAAATAAGACTAATTCCAGGAACTTCAAGATATGTTTTGTTACAAAATGAAATTTATCTTAATAAATTAACCTTGATCTGCCCCATGGAACTCACCTGCCCGAAAGACAATAAGACCCCCATTATATGCAGTAAATATGAGTCTCTATGATTGTAATCTATACTACTATTATAAATGTGATAATATGAATGGACGCCAGTTGTTAGTCAAACACGCCAGAACAGCTGAATGAAATTTAGCATAGTGATAGATTATAGTGTAGAATAGGACACAGGCTACTATTTATTAAGATTAAGTGAGTAGTTAATTTTTTTATTAAATAAAAATTAACTTTCTCTTCAAAAATCTTCATTTTCTCCACCACTAAATGAATAAGACTTCAGATTGTTTCCCCCCATGCTAATGAGGTTAGGCTTAACATGTTTTCGACCGATTATTTCAAACGATTCTGTTTATTTTCTTAATGTTTGATGCATTTAAAATTAAATATTGTTAATTAATCGGTTTTTCGCATTTATTCTGAAGTACATTTGAGCTGAAACAAAATATAATAAAATAAATTTAAAAAATTCTAATCTGTATTGCGTTGCCTCAATTGGCGTAGAAAAATCACGCATTTTTGTTGCCCCAATTGGCGTTGAAAAATCACCTCTGTACGGTTTAATAACATTTTACATTGTGATCAGAGCGTCAGTTTTTACACATCTTTACAAAACTTCCAAGCGTACGAAGTCGCTTTTAATGCCTAGTACTTCATATAAGATTCCTGTGATCAGGCAGATTTTCGAATAGGCAGCTGCCTGGAACTGAAGGAAGTCTGAAGCAAGCCGATAAAAAATGTTTTCAAACCTAGTTTCGTAGAAACATTTACGAATAACAATATATTTCTTTGAAATTTTGAAACAAATCTATAAATTTAATAAGACACCTCACCAAATATTATCCATTTCGATCAAATTTTTAATTAATCGCTTAAAAAAATATAGAGTTACAAACAAATAAATCGAAAGATATAATTCTAATTATGTGATTTTTTTTACTCAATGGCTTGAGAAATGAGTAAAATCTTCACACCCTGGCAGTATTTTTTTTGAACAATTACAAAATCTTTTCTAGTTTATGTTGTGTACATAAAAGTACAAGTTAAAGAAAGAACATGAATTTTTTAAGTACTTAATTGATATGAAATGATGAAACGTATTTTGATGCTGTGATGAATTATTGTAGGATTTGTTAAAAAAATTCGAATGTATCTACCAAATTTCTTGATAATACAAAACCAAAAAGTGGCAATTAATCTCCATATATTTATTAAAAATGAAATCAAATTATAATGGACAGCATTCGGCTTTGAAAGCTTGCGTCTGTCTTTAATAGAATATGATAGAAATAAAGAAGTATTGAAATCATTTATCAGAAACAGCATTTCGATACCTAAAAGTATTTTAAATATCTTCCTGCTTTCCTTTATAAAAGGAAATGTATTAACATCCTTTACCTTGCTCTGCGAAAAGAATGATAAATACAGCTGCCGATGAAGACGGTCGTCGCATATTGGTTTGTGAAATTGCAAAGAACTCACTTATTTCAGATGATATGCACTTAATATTCTAAAATATGCTTCATTAAGAGATGCTTTCATACCAAATGACACTGACATTGCTTAAGCCGGAATAAAAATAGATTTAGAAAGAGATGAATCGTGATTTTCCGATTTTAAAAGCAATCACACAGTCTGGATACAGTTATATTAAATTTTTTTTGCGATAGAAAATTTCATACCCTAGTTTAATCAGAAATTAGACTCAACCGAGAAAATTTATTTTTACACATTGCAAATGATTTAATTTTAAGTAAGAATAAAGAAAAATCAACGAAAAACTTCTGAACTGAAAAATTTCAGAGGCATTTTAAATAAACATGTACTGATTTTTGACTAAAAAAAATCGACAATACACGAACGAAATTTTTGTAATATCTCGCAAAGAAAGAAAGTGCCGATAATTAATTGCATGTCTTTTGGTTTTTATAATGGTCTTTAGACGTTGGGGTGGACGATGAATTTTTGGTGCTATCTGAAAATATTTTGCCCCATTCGTCTTGTTTTAAATGGTGCTTTGTTTCTATTTTTGTGTTTTTGAGCCACTATTTCGAGAGTGACCCACAGATATTCAATGGTGTTGAGGTCTAGGTACTGTGGTGGTGTGCGTGATTGATGTTTAAAATGGACAAATAACATTAAAAAAAACCATTTTTTAAATCAATTTCTACTTAGGTAATTAGGTAAAAATTTATTTTAGCCACTTTTTATTAAATAAATACAATTGATGTTATTGTTCTCATGTTCCGCTGTACAACGGAAAGAGGGGTACAGTAGTTTCTGATGGTATACCCCTGAGCACCCGAGGGAAGAAGTCTGACTACTAGCTCACATGCTTCACACAAACTTTTTAAGGTCCGATCTTCATTCATTCATCCACAGATCGTAATTTAGATCTGAAACACAGAGCGATCAATTCTGATCCAGTACCCCAAGTGGTATTACTCTCCACATGGAGAATTTTGTGACCAGGACAGATTTAACGTCCACAACACACGGAGAATCTTCGGCTGACAAATTCGAGCTCGCCGCCCAAGGGATGCGAATCCAGCGCCCTATCAACTAGGCTATACAGCCCTAACAATTACAGTTACTATAAATAATTGATAAAAATTTTACTAGCATTTAATTTTTAACGTCAATTAAGGATTCAAAGCCAGTTGTGGCAACGCAGAATGCGTCAATTTTCTACAACAGTTGGGGTAACGCAATACAGATGAAAAATAATTAAATTTTTTTATTCTGAGAGCGTGAGATAATAGAAGGAATTGAAAAAGACGCCATATTTTGACGTTATGAGCATTCTGTTTGGAGTCATTATCCTGCTGGGAAATGAAATCTCCATCTAAACACAAATTTTCAGCACTTTACTTTAGATTGCTGCAACCATATGTTTAATCCAACTTAATGAAGAAATTGTACAAATCATAGGCAGAAGTGTAAAAGTTGAAACTCTGCAAAATGTAATCAGACAAGCTGGATATAAAAGTTGAAGTGTCAGAGAGAAACCGTTCATCAGCTTGCAAATTCAGAAAAAGCGATTGAAGTTTGCAAAAACTCATCAATGGAAGAATAATACCTTTTGAAGAAAAGTTATATTTAGTTATGAAGGAAAACTAGATATTTTTTTGGCAGTGACAGCTGTCGCACCGTATGCAGAAAGCTTAATCCTGCTTTGGAGCCAAAAAATTTACGTCTTACAGTTAAACATAGTGGGAACTCCGTCCTGATTTTGGGTTATATAGCTTCATCCGGGGTTGGAAATTTAGTTCATATAGATGACTTTGTAAACTATATGGTTTACTTGGATATACTTAGCAGAAGTCTAATGGAAAGAGAAAAAAACATTGGGTTTAGATAGAAATTTCAATTTTTTGCAGGATAATGACACCAAACAGAATGCATGTAACGTCAAAATATAGCGTCATTTTCGTTGTAAATAACAGTCACACCACCACAGTACCTCGACATCAATGCCATTGAATATTTGCAGAATTCACGCGAAATAGTGGTTCAAAAATAAAAAAATTAGAAACAAAATCTCATTTAAAACAAATATTGCAAGATGAATGGGGTAAAATATCTTCATATAAAACAAAAAAAAATATTAATCTATTTGGTAATCCGACGTTTAAAGACCATTATATAAGTCAAAAGACAAGCAATTAAATAGTGACACTTTCTTTCTCTGTGAGATATTATTAAAATTTTGCTGATGTATTCTCAATTTTTTTCAGGCAGAAATCTGCGTATAATTTGAAAAAAAAAATATTTCTAAAATTTTTCTGTTTTGAGATTTTTTTGTCGATTTTTATTTATTTTTACTTTAAATGAAACCTTTGTTGTGTATGTTATAAAAGCATGTTTGCATTTGCCGGTATTGTGTTATTTACATTGAAAGTTGACTTTATCAAGGAAAAGTAAGATGTACTTTCAATTCTTTGAGTCATTGTATATATATATATATATATATATATATATATATATATATATATTCCCGTACCCGGCATTGCTCAGGTAATGGAATTAGCGGGGGATAACAGTGCTTCGTGCACCTAGTTACGAAAATCCCCAATAATAATTATTTATTACCTATAATTTTTTTCTAATTTTGGGAGAGTTCCGAAGCCCCTGGACTCCTTATATATATGTCCTTGTCCTTAACCGATTCTTAACGATGCTTTTATAGTATTGATTTTCTTTGTAAACGCAGGCCATCGGCATTTTATTGTTATACGTATGTTTAACGTATTTAAGCAAGAACTTCTTTGTATACAACATTTTTGGGTTTTTTTCTGGTGCTAAAATTATTAAGCTGCTTGGTGAACTGACTCTGGAGAAAGCTACATAAAATCGGCCGCGTGAAAAACAGTCTTCTCTTAAATCGATCCCGGCTACTTTTAATGTCTGTCTTTGAGACTTATTAACGGTTATTGCAAAGCAAACTTTTGCTGGAGACTGCCTGTCTTCTAAATACAAAAGGATAGTCCGACGGAATTAGTGGAATGCGGGGTATTAAAACCAACTCTCCTAGAGCACATCCAGTAATTATCGTAGCTTCGATTATATACTTATTAAGTCATTCAATTGGCTTATTTTTTATATCAGCAATATCAGGATAAATCTTGGCGATGAGATCTGGAAACTCCGTGACTACCGTAGAGAGTTCGTGGGGTATAATAAATTTGCTAGCACATTTAGGATATGTTGCGTCTCCTATTATAAGGAGAAGATTAGAAAACAATTCTGCTAACGCATCTCCATGTAAATGAACTCGCATTCTTATTCAAACAAAGTTTTTGCACTTTAGGCCATAGATACGCCGTTTTTATAAATGCTTTAACTTCATTTGCACGTGTTCCACTCGGTACAACCGGTAATGTTTGACGAAAATCTCCTGCTAATAGAACAGTTACTCCATCCATTACTTCATCAGAATTTCTTATATCTTAGAAAGTTGCATTAAGCGCCTCAAATCCTGCTTTATGAACCATAGTACTCTCATCCCAGATAATAAGTTTGCAATCTTGTAAAAACCTTAGCCAAATTACTCTGTTTTTTAAAACTGCACATTGGATTCTCTGAGTAATTGAGGTTAAGGGGTAATCTAAAAACAGAATGAGCCGTCTCCGATAACGTTGCAGCTATTCCAGATGATGCAGTTGCCAAGGTAATGCCTTTATTGCTTTTGGCCTTTGAAAGAAGAAACATTTAAGAAAAATGTTTTTCCAGTGCCACCAGGTGAATTTAAGAAAAATATTGGGTCTGTACCAGACTCGATGCTGTTAAGGACCTTTTGATATACGCTGGACTGTTCGTCTGTTAGAGAGGCTTCAGCATTATATACTTTTTTCTTCAAATCTTCAAGATCAAAATTTGTTTCTCTCATGTACTCTGTTTTGAAAATGAGTCTCAAATCGCTCAGACTGAGGTAAACCATAATCCATTAAGCGCTGACCTTCCAGACTCTGAACAGTGTCTTCAATCCGAATCGAGCATTGGCTGTACGTTTCGTCCATATTTGAAAGAGTCCGTATTTGCGGAGTCTTGCAGTTGTCTTTCATGCTGAAACCGGATATCTCCTGAAAAACTGTCATTGTACTTTTCCCAAAGGCGTCGTGGATCAGAGGGATGACAAAATACCAAGATAACTTTAAAAAGTTCTCGCAGTTTGAATGATGAGCTGCTTAAAATAGCTTCCTTAATAGTGTATTGCCACTGTTTATCATCCTCGAGCAATCCCATTGCCATGCATGCAGCTTTGAATGTAGGGTAATTATTTCATAAGCCGCGTAATTTTTTAAGAATTGTTTTCAAAACTGATCAGGGTGTGCCAAAGAAATGCCAAATTATATTAAAAACAGATTAGTCTCATTTTTATTTATCAATGGATTAGATTTGTAATGTTAAAGAAAAAAACCCAATAAATGACAAATATTTTTTAATGAGCAATTTTTTGTCAGATTTTTACAATCTTTCACACGATTTTGAAAAATTTATCAAATTTTATGTAAACAACTTTTGATTAAATTATCTTGAAAAGTTTTTGGGCGTAATTAAATATTAAAGTGAAATTTCGCTTCTTCGTTAAAAAATTCGCCAAAAATTCAGTTTTAGAAATTCGATTTTTCAAAATTGTATTGCAGCATACTACATCGTATTGTCTTTCAAGAAACATATATTCTGTATTTTTCCAGCTAAGCGCTAATTTCACAGGGCCGTTCGAGAAATAGGCACGTCAAAATGGACTTTAAAAAAATCGATATTTAATTTTTGTGTCGATATTTTGTAAAAAAAATGTACCCCCATAGTCTACGATTGAAAGTCCATCCGATTCCACTGCGAAATTGAGTATAAGTTGAACGGACACGTAACGATGGCAACTTTAAAATCTCGGTTTTAAGGGACGAAACGAGGGCAATCAGGGATCGCTGTTCCAAAAGGCCGTGTTTCACTCGGAAAGTAACATTACAGGTTTTAATTTTACAGAAATTAAGGGGTTTTAATTAATTGCGACTCTAAATTGAGATATAAACTATCCTGTCTTTTAAGTTGGATCTAACTGCAAGTGGTGTGTAAATTTTATTAAACTCGGTTAAGTAGTTTAAGAGTCCATTGCGGACAAACAACGTGACACGTAATTTATATATATTAAGATATATACAGTAATGTCACATTTTGACATTACATTAAAATATTTGTTTAAAGACCACATCTCAAAATTTATGAATCTAACGTATTGTATTCATGTACGAAAGTACAGATAAACACCTCTATAACAGTTTGAATCAAAATTTGATACACAGTTTTTAATGTCATAATATAAAGTTTTTGATATATAATTTTTAATGTCAAATTTCTGTTTCTCTCTTTCACCGAAAAAGCAATGATTTTCATGAAAATAAGTGACATACATTGATTATAAACAAAAACAAAATCTGGCAGCGGTGGGATTCGAACCCACGCCTCCGAAGAGACTGGTGCCTTAAACCAGCGCCTTAGACCGCTCGGCCACGCTACCGCCGAGAAAATGTAACAAGTATCTCAATATATCATAAAACTTCAATGACATTTCAAGACAAGATTTAACTATCTCTGAAAACGGAACTTTTAGCTCAAGGCAAGTAGTGATCCGAAACCGGAAACAGGTAGAAATCCCGTGCTCGAAGGGAAAGCCAGCTCGCTTGCGAGGTAACTTATCGGCTTCAACATAAGGTGAAGGACGTAGAGCTGAACGATAAGAGATTACAAATAAAATTAAAACCTAAATAATAGTTGGGAAAAAATGAAGAAAGACAAAAGAGCAATATTTTTGCAAGTTTTCATTTCGTGTAACAGATCGGAAATTCATTCTACTCATCAAAGATTTTGTGACTCGGTTTCTCCTTTTAATCTTTTATCTTCAAAAGATGCTTATGGTTTATAAGCTGAAGTGTCTTGATTGTTCCAAATTAAATTCTTTCCCTACACATCCTTAAAAATCTTTTGATGAGTAGAAAGTTATTTCGGCATCTATTGTATTATTTTTCTGTGATGATATTTATAACCCAATTTGATCTAACATATACCCGAAAATCTCACGATAAATAGGAAACCTAACACTTTCTGTGTGCCAAACGGATCTCAGAACATTTGAAATTCAGAATAGTTGGCTTGACATAAGTAATTTGACATAAATCTTGTCTTTCTTACAGAAGAAATTTATCCACATTTATATTTTGATTGTAAAAAATGAAAAAAAAAAAAAAAAAACACAACAAAGATCTACATGCAAATGGCAATTTTTTTCTAAACAAGTAATATATATAAAAAATTCAGTCAATACCTACTAAGATCAATACAAAAATTTGTTATGTTAAGTTACTTTTTATTAAATAATTATAATTAATATAAATAATTGATCAAAAAATTATACCTGTACAAAACAAAATCCAGTTCGTATCAATTGAAAAAAAAATTACAAATATCTGCAAACAATAGCAGTTTGTTCAAACAGCAGAGACTCAGAACACTCTCAATTGACGTTGAATTTTCAACGTCTATTGAAGATGCAACCACAATTGGGACAGCGCAAATGCGTGAATTTTCTACATCAATTGTAGTAACGCAATACAGATGAGAAATTTTTAATTTCCTTTATTCTGTATTATATTAATTTGAAATTACTTCAAAATGAATACAAAAAATCAATGAATTAACGAAGTTTAATATTAGTATGAGTAAGGTTCATCTATTTTCCCGACTTTAAATAATCTTTTAAGGAGTTTATAAAGGGAAGTTCGTGAGCTGCGCAAAGCTAGCTGCGCAGTAGAGGAGATTCCAGTTAGACTTTTAAGTGTTGTGTGTGTGTGTGTTGTAATTTAAAAGAATTATTGCATTTAAAACAAATTATTAAAAGAATTATTATTTTAATTTTATTAATTTTAATTTAATTTAATTAATTAATTTAAAATTTAAAATTTTAAATAATTAAAAATACATTTTAATCGATTACAAAAAAAAGAAACATTTTGAATCCACTGTGTGTTTTAAGTTCTTAATCATTTAGAAAGGGAGGCGAAAAATTTATCGCGACTGAATTACGGAAAAGAAAATATGAAGATCGGACATGCTCAGCATTCACCGTTAGTGCATGGTGCATATCGACATTCACCGGTGTAAGTCAGAAATAAGGGTTTTTAGCAAATATTTCGGACATGAACCAAGCGACTGTGTTTTTGTTGACATTCACCGGTGAAAGTCAACATTTTCCAGTCTTCGGTCTTTCTCGGTGACACACACACACACACACACACACACACACACACACACACACACACA
>JAOUZG010000498.1:491424-519051 GCA_026289955.1 Argiope argentata
ACACACACACACACACACACACACACACACACACACACACACACACAAAAGATTATAGCATAATTGAAATACATAATATTTTAACTTTGCCCAGTAATGGGCAAAAGGAATAATTAATTTTTTTCCTTTTCATCGAACTCTTAATGTAGTGAAATAACCCAACAGGTTTAAAAACGAAATATCAAGCTTTAAAAATAATTTCAGGGAGCATTAAAACACATTGGACAACCCTCCGCAGTTGCCCAATCAGCCACTAACAGCAATTCATTATCCATCACTGTCAGCAATGATAGTGAGGCATCAGACATTATATGATTCTTTCGGCTCCACTGTTTGTCGGTAGTTAGTACACATAGCTGATGAACAGGTCATTTTTTTGCTTCTTCATGATATTTTTTTTTTGAAAAATATTATAAGCATACTAATATTTTGTCCCGATGACACCCTCAAAACTTGCATTTGTGTCATCAGTATTTCAATTTTCACCTCGATGCTAGGCCATTGATAGCCTGTTCGTATATTGGAACGGCAAGACTGAGGATATGAGTCCAATCGTTAATAAAATAAATTTTATTCATCCACTCACGTTCAAGTAAATTTTTTAAATTTGTAATGGATGACATTTGATGTTAATACAGTTTTTTCAAATATTAATTCATTAACTTTTTATTTATTAATTAAAAACTAACTTTCTAGGACAAACATATTCATTTCCCCAGCGCCAAATAAGTAATGAATTCAGTTTGTCCCCCCCACGCTAATGAGGTTAAGTTAAACATGTTTTTGACCGGTTATTTCAAATGATTCTGTTCACTTCCTTAATGTTCGATGCATTTAAATTTAAACATTGTCAATGAATCAATTTTTTGGGTTCATTTTGAAGAAATTTCGAATTAAAATAATACAGAATCGAGAAAATTAAAAATTTCGAATCTGTATTGCGTTACCCCAACTGATGTAGAAAATTCACGCATTTGCTTTGCCCTTATCGGCATCGAATCCTCAATCGGCGTTGAAAATTCAACTCCACTTGAGTGTGGTTCTGAGTCTATTCTGATTTAACAAATTGGTATTGTTTGCAGATCTTTGTCATTTTTTTCCAACGGATACGAACTTGATTTAGTTTTGGCCAGGTATAATTTTTTGATCCATTATTTATATCAATTACAATTATTTAATAAAAAGTAACTAAAGTAAAACTTTTCCGTTTTGACCTAAGTAGGAATTGACTGAATTTTTTTATATTACTTGTTTAGCAACAAATTGCTATTTGCATGTAGATCTTTGTAATTTTTTTCAACTTTTTTACAATCTTAAAAAATTTGGACAATTTTCCACTGACCTCCAAAAAAGATAAGCTTCATCTATATTCCATCTATGTCGAATTTCAAGTGTTCCGAGATCAGTTTGACACACAGGAAGTGTTACGTTTCATATTTATCCTGAGTTTTTCGGTATATGCTAGATCAAATTGGGCTTTAAATGTCATCACAGAAAAATAATGTAATAGATGGCGATATAACCTTTTACTCATCAAAAGATTTATAAGGATTTTTAGTGAAGGAATTTAATTTAGAACAATCATGACACTTTGGCTTATAAACTATCAACATCTTTTGAAGATAAATGATTAAAAGGTGAAACCAAGTCACAAAATCTTAGATGAATAGAATGAATTTCCAATCTGTTAAACGAAATGGAAACTTTCAAAAATATTGCTCCTTTGTCTTTCTTCATTTTTTCCCAACTATTATTCATGTTTTATTATTATTATCATTTTCATTTCTTATCGTTTAGTTCTATGTCCTTCACCTTATGTTGAAGCTGATAAGTTATCTCGCAAGAGAGTTAGTTGGCTTTCCCCTCAAGCGCGGGATTCCTATCTGTTTCCGGTTTCGGATCATTTGCCTTGAGCGAAAGTTCCGTTTTCACAGATAGTTAAATCTTGTTTTGAAATGTCATTGAAGTTTTGTGATATATTGGGATACTTGTTGCAGATAATCGACGGTAGCGTGGCCGAGCGGTCTAAGGCGCTGGTTTAAGGCACCAGTCTCTTCGGAGGCGTGGGTTCGAATCCCACCGCTGCCAGATTTTGTTTTTGTTTATAATCAATGTATGTCACTTATTTTCATGAAAAGTATTGATTTTTAGGTGAACGAGAGAAACAGAAATTTGACATCAAAAACTGTCTATCAAATTTTGATTCAAACTGTTATAGAGGTGTTTATCTGTACTTTCGTACATGAATACAATATGTTAGATCCATACATCTTGGGATATGCTCTTTTCTCCAATATTTTAATCTAATGTCAAATTTTGAAAGATTGGTTTTCGCCATAGAGCTGATATATAAATCGAGGGGTCCAGTCGTATGTTTCTTATCGAAACAAGTGTACGCAACATGAATCAAGGGATTTAGGAATAATCTGAGGGTAAGAATACCTTTATTTGGTGACATATCACAAATCTTGGCAAATTCAAAATCAGTTGCTTCTCGGCATTCGGTATGGTCGATTTTCATTTTCTGAAAAGTTTTTTTTTTGTTTCTTTTCTTGTTTTGAAATTATTTTATTAAGCTAAAGCAAGTGAACATAGTATCTCAGCTCTATGGTTTTTCGCATTTATCTGACGAAACTAATCATTAAAAGCGTCACATCCTGAAAGTCTAATCGAAATTTGAACAATACCTACTTTTTCTGGTAGAGCTAGCCTGTTTACATTTCTAGAATAGTCAAATAAAATTATGAAATAATTTTTTTAAAATTTTTTTATTCGGACTCATGTTGATCTAAAGTATGGGACATTTCGCTGTCGGATTTTCCAAAGATTACAGTACTTCTTTTTATGTGTATTTCTTACACGATACAATAAAAACATTTCTTCGCAGCATAGCAACTCATATTAAATGCAAGTGCAATGTATCAGGCTACGAGACGAATGATTTTCTGGATAGCAGACGTCTTTCGTTACCGTTTACTTTGATCGAAAGTCACAAAACCCTCAATTATCAAGACTGTCGTTAACAGCAGAAAGTTTCTCTCCCGTGTTTCCTTGAATTATAAAAGTATTGGGTTGTTCGAAAAGTCATTTCGTTTTTTTTTGGTGAAAATGAAAGACGATCCTCGTATAATGAATAATTATTTTATTAAATTATATATCACCCATTCTGATCCAAAACCTTTTGCCATCTTTCTGGTAGAGGCATGATTCCACGCTCATAAAATTTTTGGTATTTGCTGGCAAAAAACTAATCCAAGGTGATTTTTGACGTCTTCATTTGAGACTAAGGTTTTACCGTCCAAAAAATTTTGCATTGACCGGAACAAATAATAATCTGAAGGAACCAGATCTGGATAATATGGTGGAGTGGATCATTTTTGTGACATTTGAGGAGCGAATCACAGACTTCAATGCGACAGCACAAATTTCTCTCCGTGAGGACATGGAGAACTCAAATATCGAGCTTCGAGGTTAAACCCAGGCCTTTCAGGTGGTCATAAACAGTTGAATTCAATAAATTTAAACTCTCACCGATCTCACGTGTTGTTGTTCGCCGGTTTGCATCAACTATTACCTTTATCGTGTCTTTATCAGCTTCAACCGGCCATCCGGAACGAGGTGCATCTTCGACATCAAAATTGCCGGATCGAAATTTTGTAAACCAGTTCTGACACTGTCGTATTGTCAACGCATCTTCTCCATACACATCGGTTCATTTCTTTCTGGCTTGAACAGTATTTTTACCTTTCCTACAGGAAAAAAGTGAAATATGACGAAATTGCTGCTTATTGCTTTCCCTATTTAAAAGGGCATCTACCAAAAACTACTGCGCAAAATCAATTGAACGTTTTCACAAACAAGTATTGCTATATCACCTCTCAAAACATACAATGATTATACGTCTTAAGTGTGAAGTTGGAATAAAAAAATACAATTAAATCCTTTGTCGAGAAAAAACGAAATTACTTTTCGAACGACCCAATAAATATTTGCATGGCTGTTGGGATGTCGTAAATTAGCAAATCAACTAGAAAGTTTTGGTAAAGACAAAATGGACGCATATGAAAATCTGATTTGAAATAAGAGTATTTTAGAACCAGTAGAATGCATTTTTATAGTGTTTTCATTATTAAAGAGAGCGATATATGTATATACCGGAATCCTAGTATAGGAGTAGTGCGTCTTTCCCGTGATCTGAGCGTCTCAGGTTCAAGTCCCGTTCGGGCATGGTTGATCTTCTGTTTTCTAGCTGTAAGGTGAGTGAATGTGCCCCCCCTCTTTGTAAAAAGGGGCTATGCAAAATAATGTGGCGAGTGTGTTGCAAAAGTCTGTGGTGCCACAATCCTGACAACAAATAGTCATTAAAATATTGCACCGCGTCCATCAGCCGAAATAATCCTGTATTCCCGAGCGTTTTTATGTCATGTATTAAAATATCTTTGCATATATGTTTTTCCGAGTTAGCCACCGGAAATTTTTTGTTAAAAAATAAGTATTCTTTTTCTCTTCCGTTTTTATTTCTTCTTAGAATAAAGTAATTGTGTTATGAAAAAGGTCGGTGTGATGCCAAATTATTTAATTTCCTATTTCTTATATATACATTGCAAAACATCAGTATTCCACATGTCATACTCTTGACCCTTGTTGGCGCTACCACAAAACAAGTGACGATAATGAAAGCTTAAATCGCTGACTAATTAACGAGCTTGTCTATGGCAAGTGCCATAAGAAATAACAACAACAACGATATGTATTTTGTTTTGTCATACATAATATAAAATCTATTTAAAATTTTCATTATTACTTTCTGAAACAAGAGGAGGAATAATTATAATCATCAAAAAATTTGAAAACGAAACTTGGACGATTCTGTGTTTTAGGTCTCTGTGAGTCCTAAAAAGATACTTGTAGAATTATATAGGTCTATCTGTCAATACGAGGACTCAAAAATGCTTCGAGTTAAATGGGTGAAATTTGGTATATGGTCTCTAGAAATTTGGGTTCTTTCGAAATTTGAACGAAATCTATTCAAAGGAAATCTGTCTGTTTGTCCAGATATAAGTTAAAACGATAACTACAAAATGAAAAGAGCTAGAGGAATAAAATTTGGCATATATATCTCAAATTTGGGTACTTACGTTTTAAGCCGTCGATTTTTATCGCCAAATCTCAAGGCGTCGCCAATGATTTTCTAAACCGCCAATAATGGCAAACAACCGCATTATTTAAAAAATTGTGCAAACCTTAACTATCCTCCTCCATTTTGTTGGTTTCGCAGAAGATCATTAAGCACTTTTTCTGTTCAGATTTTTTGACTCGTTAAAATGATTAAAATTTGGGATTTGATTGCAAACGAAAAAGATGCAGTAACGTATTTTGAAAAGTATGAAATTATTCCATCTAAAACTACTTGTTTGAAAGGACATGAGAAGAGTTGATACGTGAAAAGGGACAAAAAATGGCGATGTAATGTATCTAAGAGTTCTGGCTACCTAAGTAAATTGGCTCGAGGTAGTTGGCAACCGTCGGCACATCGACGGTCTAATACGTAAATACTGTCAAGGGAGTTGGCGACCGTTTGGCACATCGACAGCCCAGTAAGTACCTAAAAATGTAACCAATCCGTGCAGAAATTGACCGTTAATTAAATTTTGTACTTCCATAAATATTTAACAGTGATAACTCAAATACATAGCGATTTAAATGTCTGAAATTTGATGTTGATTTTGGGATTACAATTATAATTCTGTTCAATTACAGTTTTAAATGTTTGGAAAAGAGGCCTCCAAAACCTCTTTTCGATGTCGCTAAAGTTTGTATTCTAATAGGATCTATAGTAATTATGTAGTATTTTTCAGCAGCAGCATAAGGATAGTAATGTACAATGTACAGGGTTAGCAAGAAATAAGCTACCCACTTCAGAGGGCTCCAAATTGCGTTCTATTGACCAAAATGAAATAAAATTTGAACTACAGATTATTTAATGATGCGCTTTACATCTATTAAATAAAAAAAATAATAGTACAAAAATTCACCGATAGATGACATTGTAATACACATAAAACCATTTAATATGGTTTAAAATTGTTAAATAAAGTAAAATTAAAATTGCTCAATATGTCTTCCTTCATTTTCAACATTTTACCCTAATCGGAGAACCATATTTTCTATAGATGACCGGAGTGAGTCTGCCGAAATATTAAATATATGGCGATGAATGTTCATTAAAATTTTCACTTTTACTGTTATCGTATACGTAATATAGAGCAAGTGTAGTAAATATAAAAAATAGTCGAAATCGAGATTTTTAAGAATCTCTACTGGACTATAACGCATTTTTGGAAAATATCCGTCTGTCTACCAGTGACAAAGATGAATAAAAAAAAAAACCGCTTCGATCTAGACATATGAAATTTGGTATATAGTCTTGATATCACATTTTTAGAGTTCGAATATAATTTCACAAGATAACTACGAGACCATGAGAGCTAGATAAATAAAATTCGACGTAAAGAGCTAACGTTCATAACCTAGACAACTGTCAATTTTTCAGCCAAATCCACCAAGGGATTGACAATCTGTCGGTCTGTACTTTCAGAAACATGTACACGTGATAACTCAAAAACGCAATGATGTAAATATATCAAATTAAAAATGAGATTTTGTGACTAGAATTGTAGCTCGTGTCAAATTTTTGTCTCAATTGGTTGGGTAAAAGGCTTCTAAAAGAAAAATTCAATTTTGAGATGCTATAATACCACACGCCAGATATTAATGGTCAAATAACCAATCAAGGATTACGCGTTTCAATCCTTTCACTAAAAATTCACACCAAAGGTTAATATTTCGTAATTATTCGGTACTTGCGTATTAAGCCGTCGATTTTTATCGCCAAATTGGAAGGCATTGCCAATGAGTTGCTAAACCGCCCATAATGGCAAACAATCATCATTATTTTTTTTAAAAAATGTGCAAACCTTAATTGTTGCCCGCCGTTTTGTTGGTTTCGCAGATCATTACGCGCTTTTTATGTTCTGATTTTTTGACTCGTTAAAATGATTAAAATTTGGGATTTGAACGATTGAGGTACGAAAAGAAAAAATTGGATTTTTATTTTTCAAAATTATGTGGTACAGACTTCATAAGGAAGAAGATCCGTTCATAGCCATTCTGAAAGGCAACGAAGAGTTCTGGCCACATAAGTAAATTGGCTCGAGGTGGTTGGCGACCGTTGGCACATCGACCGCCTTCACGCCAATGCCATGCAAAGCGATCAGTGTGGTAGCAGCTTTATAAAACTGAATAAAAGAAAATCTTGGAGAGACCACTCTTCCTGGTTTTTAAAGATACATAATATTTTGTGATTAATACATGTAATTATGCGTTATGAATAAATATACACACAATGTTTTATGAATAAATATCAGGAAATTTATTGCAATTTTTTTAACTCCTGCAATGAGATACAGAAATATATAAATGCAATATGGCACACTTAATATACTACAATACAAAAAGAAGAGGATGGTTTGTTACAATTGAAAGGTGGGATGCATTTATTAAAAAAATACACAAGATATGTGCTGTAACACAAATATTTCATTAGTGCTTTAAAAATAATGATTACAAAAAATTATACTTTAAAATTTCACAAATTGACAATCACAACAATACAAGGTGGTTGTTTTGTGCTAGGGACAAATTGTGCTACAATCAGTCTAAAATGGATAGTAAATACATCACTGAGATTCAATCATAAACTGAAAAAGAAACATTGCTACAAATCAAGAGTCAAGCTAAGAAATTTGAATTACACTTGATTTTTTCCAATTAAAAATAATAAATTAATAAATATATCTAGACAAAATACTGATAGCAAAAGATAAAATACAGAACAATTAATCAAGCATGATTTTTAAAAAATTAGAATTGGAAGGAAAAAATTTAATTTTTTTCTCCTTGGTTATTTCGAGTCAAAATATTCTCTGATGGTATACAACATAACTTTAAATATTACATAAGTCCTAATAATTATAAATCAGTATATATTTTTGTTATCAAAATCAACATACCATTTAGGAACTATATTGGGATAGACATAAATATATACTTGTCAATTTTAACAAAGACCAAAAAGCACCAAGAAAAAATGAGGCCGATTTGACGATTTCAATTGTCATACTAATAGCATGAAATTTAAATATTCCCACAATTTTCATAATAAATAATAATAAACTTGAGTATATTTTTAAAATTTGGTGAAATTTTTTCTTGGCTCACTTTGGTCGCCATTGAAACCAAATTATACTCATAATTTTTTTTTTGCCATAATTAACTTACAGTGATAATGCTAATTCACCTAATTTTCCAATAAGAGAAAAACATTTCACTCTCTCCCCAATGTAATATGAGTTGGGTTTGTATATAGGGTTGATTTCTGGTGGAATTGGGTTTCTTATCTTTGAAACCTCAGATCAAGAACTCAACTTGGTCACTAAACCATTACAACATAAATTATTTATTAAAAATATTGGAGGAATATAAAAAAAAAACAAGCACAATCAAATTAATAAAAGAAATGTATTAGTTGGATCAATCTTTTCAATTGCTTTCTGAAATTGTATTTGCAATATTTTTCATTTTAATGATTATTTGTAATGTTCTTATATGTTTTTTTTCTTAGATTGATAAAATCTAGAAAAATATTAAAGATGATCTTATTTAATACTGCCACTCATTTCCTTTTTCTGCAGGTATAATAAATCTTAAAAAAATCGTATAGGATTGAAAGCTTCAGAAAAAAGATTTTTATTAGAAGCAATAACTGATATAGAAAACAAATAAATTAAATTTTTATTTGGAATCTAATATTTTTTTTCCAATTCATTATATATATAAAAAGAGACTATAAATCCTAGCAGGTAACGTTTATAACACATTAAATGGTCTAATCTCATATTTATTGAAAAACTATTTTTTTTTAGAACAGAAACTGGAGTGGAAGAAACTTAACATTTTATTGTAGACAACTATAAAATTTCATTTTTGAGGAAGTTTTTTTTACCCATCACCTATTAATAGAATTATTATTATTATTAACTAAATGAATAAAATTTCTATTTACTAATTTTTGGTTTTCCCAAGCATGCATTAATTCACCAAATATCAAGAAATCTTATTTCATTTAATATAAAATGATACAAATTTAATACTTAGATAAATTGTGCCCTTTAATGCTGTAATGGAAAGTTTAAATGAATTGATTACTTACATTCCTACAGCTTGTTTATTTCGACATACTTACTTTTAATAGAGGATGAATTACCTTATAAAATGAAACAGGTTATAACATTTCAACAATCAATAATACATAGGAGGGATAATCGATTTGACATTTCACTATACATTAATAAAATTTCCTCACAATATAACAGTTTCTTCTTTATATAATTTCTTTCTTTTTTATTTAACTATAACAATTATTATTTTCTTATAACAATTAAGCTATACTGATGATGAAAATCCAGAAAAATTGCTGTCTGATAGAATGAATAAATTTGTAAAATAATAAAAATGATATCTCATGAAAAAAATAATATAACAATCAATGTTAATGTAAAACAAAATATA
Organism: Argiope argentata; assembly: GCA_026289955.1. Classification (NCBI taxonomy): domain Eukaryota; kingdom Metazoa; phylum Arthropoda; class Arachnida; order Araneae; family Araneidae; genus Argiope; species Argiope argentata. The sequence continues at coordinate 501,055 of JAOUZG010000498.1, forward strand.
ATGATGCTTTCAAATATATAAAAAGCAACAAATTTTAATTCATATTTTAACAATAAGATTTTTTATTTCATGCAGTCTCTCCCCCCGCCCCAAAATAACAGAAACAGTTCCAAGAAAACAAAATACTTTTTTTTTTAAAAAAAGAGCAAATTAATGAAAATATTTTAAATTTCAAACTTCAACATAAATACTTTTTGCATAAATAACTAAAAACACAAGACAAATGGGAACTCCCAAGAATACTTTCATGCTTCAAAAAGACATTAAACTATGGATAAAAAAATTATGAAAAGAAAAAAACCTATTTGTGAATGAAAGCGAGGTTCAATAATTAAAACATTCATATTCAGATAGAATTTTTCTACATTATCAACAGATAGTCAGTTCACAATAAATATTCTTTTATTAAACAAATATTTTCCTAGCAATTTTTTAAAAGCAAAATGTACCCTTCTGGATAGAGCACAATATTAATATCTTAAAAGTTTCTAGAAGCTCAATCACAGATAAAATTAAAAAAAAAAATAATAATCAAAATAAAAAATATTTTAATATATTTGATAATAAATACTATCATCAAGTTTAAATAAATATTTTCCAAAATTCACCTGGAATTATCTGATTATAACATTTCAACATCTTCTAAATCACATTTTGTCACTTATCACATAAATATATATTAAGAAAATAATACACAATAAATACTGTCTGCCATAAAAGCTTCTCCTGCCAGAGTATCAGTCTATCTACTTATACAAGCATATAGAAGAATAATATTTTTATTCATTTTCAATAATGGAAAACTTTGAAAGGAATTATCCAATTTTTCCCATAAAACACCGATTGTGAAAAGATTCATTTGTAAGTCCATGTCAAACTGTATAAAACTTTCTGCTCAGGTTCCAAACTATTTTTAAAAAACAAATTTATTCTGCATTTGTTAAATTAGCATTTACGAATATGTAAAATAACTATTAAGTTATATGAAATATTGGCTGTTATATCTTCCTCCTCCCTCTCAAAAGTTTAGCACCGACAAAGCCAGAATATCATGAATACAGAAATTTGACATTGTGAAACTAATAATTTCTGGTCAATTTCATGGCATATAGTTGTTGGGCTGTATATTGTATTGTAAGAGCAGAAAGGTGTCATTTGTTGTCAATAACATTCATCTAATGAAGTACAGATAGCTAACAGAAAAATAGATAGCTTTCTTACTTTGAAAGGTAAAAAATAATACTAATTTCGTTAATCACTGTCACTCTCAAAGTAAGGAATAGTTCTTATGGTAGACAATAAGCCTTTATATATATATGTATAATAGCAAACACTTCCCAGAATATATTGAAGAAATATATCTTGATGCTTTACTTTTTGTTTTGATAATCAACCAAATATATAACACTAAGCCATATACCTTTTGTTAATGTCAGTAAAATACCTACTTTAAGTACGAGATTACTTAAAAAATAAAACATTTACAACTAAATAAAAGCATAGATACTAAGTATATAAATATATAAGCCTTGTTCTACAGTGCAGTATATACTGTCATGCACAAATAGCTTCTCTTATGCCAGTAAAGCACAAAATACTATCACATGGAAAAATTAAAATTACTTCCTTGCCACTGTATTTAGAATTTCACTAAAAATCAAATGGCTAAAAATTTGGAGAACTTACTGTTAATGATAACAAATTCTTGAAATCTTCCAAGATGTTATTTTAAATACATAATTTGCAAAAATACCAACTGAAACTCTCCATAAAAATAATTCTTCCAAAAATACATTTGGAATTTCTTAATTGCTTCTCTCTTTATAGAGGTAAATAAATAAGGTAATTACTTATCAGTACTCTTTTAGTACAACTCTATGTTATACTAAAATAGTATGAGTAAAAGTTCACATTATGGTAAGTTATAAAAAGTAGATGATTATTCAATATAGAATTCAAATTAATTAAGCAATTCTTCTAACTTTAATGATGCTTCTTAGAAACTAAACAAACAAAAGGGCCATTCCTTTTATCGCCATCAGAAATATTTTAGATAAAATTTAGTGCAGTTTTTTTATAATTAAAATATTTATGCTCATTTGAAGTACACATATTTGTACCAGGCTCATTAAAAGGCGACAATCTGTTGGAGAAACATATTTTATCCCTTTAAACAACTAAAGGAACTTTGTTACAGCTAATCAAACACATTGAAAATAGCTTTTATAATAAACATCAATAGCGATTAACCACTAAATGGTTCTATTGATAGTAGTATAGATTAAATAAGGTTCTCCAAATTTTTTGCCAGTTATCTAAACGCAGTTCATATTTATCTTATTTACGCCAGGATTTTGGAATCAATACTACTTGATGTTGGAAGAACTTTCTTTTCTTCTTCATCATCCATTACATAAAGATGAGATTCTGGGGCTTTAGGAAAATATTTGTTGCGTGCTTTGATGAAGATGTATGCACAGAGAAGAGGTAATGGTGTCATTATGGAAGCTGCAACAGGTACAACTGCTGCAAGATCAGCCTCCGGTTGTTCTAGAGAGAACCCTAGCAATACAATTGCAATTCCTGTGTTTTGGACTCCAGTCTCAACTGCAACTGCAACAATGTCTTGGAGACTGAGGTCACAAGCTTTTGAAAGCAGGGTTCCAATAAGGAATCCTAGCCACACATTAGCCGAGGCTGCAATGAGTATATTCCAGGTGAAAAGTTTGAACATGTAAAGGTTTGCATAGGTGCCAAATGCAATGATGAAGAGAATCATAAAAATTGAAACAGGAGCAAGTATTTTCCTGCAAAACTTTGCTACACGAGGTAGCCATTTCTGAAAAGCTAAGCCTATCGCAAGTGGTATGAGCATTGAAACTAAGGAAAGTAAAATATTTTTGAAAGGCACTTCAGTTGCAATTTCTGAGAATAGGCTGCGTCCCAAAGTAAAAAGCCACAGAGGCATCATACCTAAAGAAAATAGTTATTTATTAATTAAAAGCAATTTTCATGAATCAGTATTAGAATAAAATGAATCAGTATCAGATTAAAAAAATCCCTTAAGACCTACTTGTACTTTATCTTAATAAGATACAGTATACAAAAGATATTTTTAAGTTAGAAATTTTAAAAGTAATGCAAATTTTACTTATTGAATTTCTACTTACATAAAATAATTTTAGAACTACTAAATGAAATAATATGATTTTTTAAGAACAGCTTTTTATTTAATTAATTAGTGGCAAACTTTTATAAATAAATAGTTTAATTTGAAATAATTACGTTGATATTGTATAATGAAGTTATTTAATCTTAGGAATATTTGCAATCTTGTAAAAAAGGAATAATACAATACAGTGCAATATAAGACACTATGCAGGAGTTTTTCAATTGAATTAACTCAATTTCAAGAAAAATATTTTGGATATTTGGATATGACAATATTTACCTAATGCGGCTAAATTACTGATGAAAGTCATGGTCAAACTTAAATTGAGATTTCCATTCAATAGTACAGTCCACATATTACTAGCACCTCCACCAGGACTGCATCCAAATGTGAACAAACCCAACTGAAGAATGACATTATCAAACAGCAATCGAGCTAAACCATATGCAACCTGAAAAAAAATTGTTTAATAATAGAAACAGAGAAAATAATATTTCAATGTTATATTATGTATTAGAAGAAAAGATTCAGATTCTGAAAAAGTACTGATAAAAAAAAATTATACACCTTCAATAGCATAAAATTTTAATATAATCATAGTAATATTTCTATTTGGATACATTTTTCCATTTCCATGAAGGACATTAAAATTAATTAACAATAAAAAAATAAGATACAATTTTGCAAGCAAGCTGAAACGTTCTATTCAATGACTAGAACATTTAGAGGAAAACAAAAATGAATAAAATAAAAACTAATCTAATAAAAAGAGAACAATAATTAAGGTAATGATTCACATATTAGAGCAGTCTAAGTAAAAAAGGGACATTAACAGCTATGAGTGTTATCACAGAATTCCAATTCTGATATAATAGTTTAAAGACATATTTACTGATCAACTAATAATTAATGACTAATATCAAAGTAATTATTATTTGATTTTACAAAAGCATTATGGGTTACATTACATTTGCATATTGGGTGCATAGGAAGTGAAAAATTACTAAATAATGTAAAAGTCAATTGATTGTTTTGTCATTCGCTTCTGTTGGTGCCTGGCAAACAGAAAAGTCCTCAAATTCTTATTGGAATTAGATCTTAAAACTACAGAAATTTTAGCTCTAAAATAAGTAACTATCTCTTTTAAGTGACCTAAATATTATTTACTTCATCAGAAAATTATTTTTAATTCAGTTATTCTTAACTTAAAAGTATTTGATTTACAAAAAATTATTAAAAAAAATTATAACTAAAGGCTTTTTTGAAATGATATTAAGATGAAGATGGCTTATGAAGCAATAATAATTATTATTTAGGAATTAATACAACTCAAATTTGTTGACTGATTTATAAAAGAAAATTGAAAATGAACTTTATATATTTTCTTTTCTAAACAAAATCTAATTTTATCTGAATTATGAAGAATTTGATGATATTAAACTGAAAGTAGTAATTTTTCTTTTAAAAGTTTAAATGTATTTTTAACTATTTTATTATGACAACAGAAAATGCTGGATCACTAAAAACTAGAAATATCAGGTATTATGAAACAACATGCTAAATTTAATAATCCTAATTTGAAGATTAATGTTGTAAAAAAAATACATTATATATAGCATTATTAAAATGGTACAATATATATCAAGATATTATATATTAAATTATTAGATTTAAAAAAAATTGAAGAGTACTTATTATAATGTGGAAAATTCGTTTTCATATTCTTCTTCAACCATTTAATTTCCAATTTTTTTTGGGAAAAAAAAAAGAAAAGAAATGTAGCTATACTGAAGATAGAATAATTCTGTAATGTTTCTAAGTATGTGCATTAAAAAATTACTGTTTCAAAAGTTAAAAAGGATCAAGATTTTTTAAAAAGCTGATTACGCTTTTTTTATAGTATGATATTTTGATTTCTTTATAAACTAAAGGTATGAAATTTAACTTAAAAAATTTTCTTAATTTTTTTATTAATTTAAAAAGAGATAAGGGATTAGAATAAATTGAATGTCAGATTTAAGATTAAGTAATGGAATAATTAGAATAATCCAATTTTTTAAAGAAAATATCCTGCAATAAATAATTTAATGTTGGATTGAAACATAAATTTCAAAGAAAGAATCAATAATCTCATAATAATAATTCACAAAATCTTATTATTAATACTACTAATACAGTAATTCGAAAATTCTTTTATGTTTAGTAAACTAAATTTATAACATTCACAGTCTGAAGTTATATTTATAGTAAATGAAAGTTAAGAATATGAATCATTAAAATATTTCACAAGTTAAATATGGTTTAAAGATGGAAAAGTTATATAAAAAAGGAAAATTAATTATGTGCTAAGTTGACATGCAAGGGAAATATAAAGGTCATGAGGTAAGGAAGAGTTATTGGAAAATTGCCAGTACTGATTTAAAGCTGAACATGTGCTTCATTCATTTAATATGCAGATTATTTAAGTATTTCTTTTCATGAAGAAAGAAGTTATTTTGAATATCATTAAAATTAGAAATGAAATTTTCTTTGCATCTTAGCTTAAGTTACAATATGATTAAGATCACTATAGTCACTATAAGGTCTAGGTCAAAAGAAAAGCTATTTTAAACTTTTTTGAGATATGGAAGATCTTTTTCAGGGGTAAAATAAACAAGTTCTTGCATGAAACTGCCTATATTCATACTAATATTTGTTACTACTGTCACTTAAAACTAAATACAAATCAAGTCAAATAATGTTTGAAAATGACAAGCATTATAAGAAAATTTTTCAACCAAATAAATTAACTCCTAAAATGTTTAATACCATGAATAAAACCTATTTAAGCTGCATTTCAGTATACATTGACATGTAATTCTAAGATAATAAAGAATAAGAGCATTTATCAGTGTTCACGTTATGAATATAGTATTATTTCATCTTCCAACAGTATATGTTTTAATTCTATTATTATTTTTCAATCTTGATTTAAAATGGATGTAATATGTCCCATACACATTCAATTTGTTATTCTGTATCTCAAGTACTTAAATCAATGATAAATGCAAAAAGTATTGGATTGAATTCTCAAGAAATACTATTGTTTAATTTGCTCTTCTTTTGCAGATAAATGCAATCTGGCATAATAACAAATCAATAAGAATTTTCATAATTAAATCTCTATATAATGGAAATATATTTTTAAAGATGTCTAAAAACAAAAACAATGTTTAGTTAAATGTCAATATTAAAAGAATAATGCAACATCAAAAATAATAATAATACAACCGAATTAAGAACTACAACACAAATGGAAATTCAACAATAGAACAATACTGATGGAGAACATTAAGTTTTGGGAAAGTTCATTGATATGAGAGTGGGTCAAGAATATGAGTTAACTTACCAGAGGCATGACAGCATATTGTGACACAAATCCAATAGATGGAGCAATAGGTTTTTTCAAGACTGCCTTCACTACACTTAAATCCAGAGCACAACCCATGTTAATATAATTTAAAGACACTAAAGTTGCAACTGATGCTGTAAATGCTCGGGAAATAGCTTTAACACGGCGAACCACGCTGACTTCTAAAGGATGGGAAATAGCTTTTGCAGTCCCGTTGACTTCTTGGACCACACGAAGAGATGTTTTTCCCAAGAACAGAGCTCGAACCAAAAATGATCCATTTTTATGATTATAATCGAAATAAGTTCCATTATTTACAACAATAATGTTCGGATCTTTTGAAATCGCTTTGTATATTACCTCATTCGGTTGGTTAAAGGAATTATCGGACACAGAAAAATAAACAGATCTCTCTTCTTCTTCCATGATTTTCTTTAGGTTGGTAGGATAAAACGTGACATTGATTGCTGCAGTCACTTCTAACAATAACATTAAAAGACTAAAGAGCAGAGCTAACAGTACTACCGGACACATCTTGAAAAATCAGCCGTGAAGAGAAACACAGAAGCAATGTTTTCGGCGTGAATCCGAAACTGACCAACTTCGTCGTTCAATAAGTTCACAACCACAACAAACCTGCTTCTATTCACGAATGCCCTTTTTCTGTCGAACTCAATTTCTTCAAACATTACGTAACACGATAATGTTAAATCGATATACAATTTTTATCGATAGAATAAAAATTATTTTGCCCTTACAAGTATTCATGAATCTAAAAAAATATATTATTTATTAAAATAAATTCATGAAGTCCTTCGCAGTGTTTCGAAATTTATTAGTATTATTGTTACATTAGAATGGTTCAATGAATTGATTTCTTAAAAATTTTTTTATCAGAAAACACATTATAAATTTTAAAAAACTTTAGTCTTGGTAGTTATGCCTACAGATAAATTATATTTTATTAGATTGTTTTATACTTTCGTAATAAGTTTCGATTTGCTACTGCCCTCTACTAGTAAATTCTGAAACTACTGTATTAAATGCCCACTGAGCTGTGAAAATTGAAACTCTTTGTTTCGATATCGAGGTTCCTTGAGCAGTGACTGTTTTGGTTTGTTTGTAATCATGGCTGCTGGTTGTTGTGGGGGAAAGAAGGAGAAACAAAATTATCATTTCCATCCTTGCTGCAATGGCACAATCGTTCATCCTTATACTTGTCAACCAAGTATTTATCGAGGTGGAATGGTGGTTTGCGTTGAAATGTGCTTTTTCTGCTTTGATGTTTTGTACTGCTATTTGAATCAGTACGAGTCCCCAAAGACTCCCAATTTTCCAAATGAGAACTAGTAAGTTTAACCTACTTTCTTATTCTAATTAAGTAAGCTAGAAAAAAGTACTTCCTTCTTTCACTTGTGTTTAATTTTAGTTAATTTATTCTTTTAGTGGAGAAAAATTAAAAAAAATTAATATTCATTTAATGGAAAGGTTAGTTTCCGATTCAAACAAAGGAAACTGAGTATGAACAATGATGTCAAAAACAGCTGTTGGTGTTTCATCAAGGACACATTCGAGGATAGCCTTTCTTTGTGTATTTAGGAGCATTCAAATAACTGGTTTTTAAAATTAGGATTCATTGATGCTTCCTTGAAAAATAATTTTTTTTACAGCAGTTCTTTGTTTAATCCATTTTTTTTTCTTTGTAACTTAACTGATTAGTTATACATATAAAATAGTTAGAAATTTTTTTTTACATTTTTTTGCAGCTAATATTAATAATGGAGGATTAAACAAAAAGGATTTAGAATATTTTTCAGATTTATAAGATGTCATTTTTTTTGAGAATATATTGTTAATTAAAATTAACAATAAGTTTAAGTAACCTTTTTTTTATTCTTAAGAAATTACAGTAATGGTAAAAATTGATATTTGTCATTTAAAAATAAAGCCAAAACTTTATGATGCAAATATTAGTTAAAGAAATTATTAATTAGTTTATATATTATTCAAGCATTACAAACTTGCTCTTATTAATTTTTTGTTAAAAAACATTTATTTTCTTAAAAAAATAAAGTAAACAATTATGAAATTTAAGGACTTTTTTTAAAAATAAAATGAAATCTGTTCATTTAAATATTATGTTGCATAAATATATATGTGAAAGTTTAGATGATTTTACATTTGGCAATTTAAAATAATCTCATGGAAAACGAATTATTATGTAATATTATTCATGTTCTGGTTTACCCTTTCAGTATACACATCCATTTTTTGAATACACGGAATCGTTTTGATCACAAGTTGTCAGACATTTACTTCTTACCTTGTTGATTGTTTGCATAGTAATGAATTGAGACAAAGTATATGAATATTTTTTTATATAAGAAATATTGTTTTAAGGGATAGATAACAATTTTTATTATTAATAATAAAAAACAATTCTCTTTTTTTATATACTTTTTTGTATCCCCTCATTCCATTAGAGGAAAAAGACTTGTTTTTTTAGTAAGCTTTTTTTAGTTTTTTAGTATTTTTCTGTATAAAAACATTAAAAGAATATAGAAGTAAGTATTTTACATATTGTTTAAACTTGGAATTTTTTGTAAAAATAACTTAATCATATATTTTTTTAAGGTACATTATTTTTGTCTTTTATTTTTTTATGCTCATACTCAAAAAAAAGTTTTTTAGTTCTTCATTAAAAATGAATTTTTAATATAAATTTTGTGATAAAACTTATTATAAGAGAATGAATTTTATTTAAAGAATTTTTCATAAGCATGTTAGGATCAAATTTTTCTGTAAAAAAATTGCATCTTCCTTTTATTCTAATTCTGTATCATAATGACTTACAAATATCTAATAAATATCTGATAAATCTGAGCTGTCATGTGATATTTACTAATAGGAATATTTGAGAGAATATCTCTTAATTCCCACTTCTCATGTTCATACACTGTCATAACCATAACTTTTCAAGAATCTGAAATGCTTGCACTTGTAGGGCCTTCAGTGAAAGCCCATGCCTTCAGAAAAAAATGAGATATATTGTTTCTTTGATTTTTGTCCTAATCTTCATATTTCTTCCCTTTGAAATTATAGAAAATAACAGATGTAAACATTTATAAATTCCTATAATTTGTAAAGAAAAGAGAAAGGTTAAGGCCCAAAAGGTCTTTTGTTTGTGCTGATATGTTAATTTTTTTTAGGAAATGTTAAACTTCGAAATTTTTATAAATTTAAGAATATAATTATAAATAGTTTTGACATTAATAACAAAGCTATTTAATAATCAATCATTATATTTAGTTAAAATTTTTTTTTGTTTATTTGTTTAAGCATTAAGTTTTGGTGGATGCAGATTTCTCTAGGACCGAACTCCTAACATTAGGGTTTGTAGTTGAGTAATATGACCACAATTCGAAAGTAGTAATTACTTGTGTGTCATAGATGTTATCTGGCTTATGAAGTTTCACTAAATACTCTCCCATCAGAAAGTCAGTGGTGAGACGAACAATATAATTGCACCAAGCTTATGGCAAGTGTGTGTGAAATGTTGTTGTTGTTGGCAACTGTATTCAGTGTATCTGATGACTTTTGCTGCTGATAGGGGACGCCTAAACAACTGTAGAAAGGTGACTTATTCTAGGTCGTAGGTAATCATTTTAGCATATTACTCTTGCACCGAACTCCTAACATTTGGGTTTGTAGCCAGGTAACATAACCACAATACAAAAGTAATTACTTGTGTACCATAGATGTTATCTAGCTTATGAAGCTTTCACCACATACTCTTCCACCAGTAAGTTGGTAGTGAGAAAAACAATATAATTGCACCAAGCTTATGGAGAGTGTGTGCGAGCTGTTGGTTGTGACATTGGCTGTTGTATTCAAGCCCTGCAGAAGCTAAGAAGCACTTTTCTGGAGTATACACCAAATACACCTTCATTCCTTCCTATTCAATGTGCCTGATGAATTTTGCTGCTGACAGGGGTTGTTGAAGAAACTGCATAAAGTTGGCTTATTCTAGGTCATAAATCATCATTGTGGCGGATATGGATTCCTCTAGGACAGAGCTTGACAACCTGCAGCTTGTGAGCCTCACGTGGCTCTTCTGATGTAAAGTTGCGGCTCTGTGCTTCCATATGAAAAATTAATTTACCATCAAAACCCTTAAAAAATAAGAAAATATATTTTTGGGTTCCTAATCTCTCATCAGCTTCTATTAACATAATCGTTAATTGTTTAGTAATGAGATAAATTTGAACTATTGTTTTGTCCTTTGAGATGAAACTCTGTGATCATGTTTTATGATCTACTTCTCCACAAAGTGCAATGGCTTTGTGGAGGTAATGCATTGCAACATTCTTCAATGAAAAAAACATTGAACATCCTCAATTGGAAGAAGACAAATGGCTGCAAAAATTCAACTTCATGGCAGATACCACAATGAAACTAAATCTAAAACTGCAAGGAAAGGGCAATCCAGCCTACACCTTGCTTAAAGAATTAATTTGTTTTGAAAAAAGAAAAAGAATATTTTTGTTGAAGACATAGAGAGTGGTAAATTACTTTATTTTAAAAATCTGAAGCAATATCACAATGAGACTAATGCAACTATTGACAAAAATTATTTCAGCATAACTACAAAGAACATTAAGAATTGATTGCACTGAGGAATTCAAGCAATTCAAAAGAAACTAAAGTACTCTTGCGTTCATAATAAATCCTCTCAAAACAAATACAAATGAGATCAACATAGAGTCATTTGGAATTGATGCCAAAGACTTGTGGAGTTGCAAGTTCACAGAACTCAACTTAGAGGACTAGAAATGCATGCACATCACGCAGTACAAGTGGATAGCTCTAAAAAAATTATGCAAGTTGAGACCCTCATATTGTACGCATGGAATAGTCATCAAGAATGCTAAAGTGAGGTGAAGAAGTTGACATATGGAGTGCTGACGATCTTCGTGTTGACATATTCGTGTGAGAAAGAATTCTCTTTCATAAATACAATAAAAATTAAATTGAGAAGTCAACTAACAAATAGAGTCATGCTTGAAACTTAAAACAACAAACTATCTGTAAGCCAGATTTAATCAAACTTTTAAAAGGCATCAAAGCCAATGCTCATGTTTGTGTTTTTATATGAATAAAGATTACTTCATATTTAACGCCACTTATTTTAAATCGAAAATCTAATATATATATATAAGCAAATACTATAATATTAAATCAAAAAATATTAGTGGCTCTTTAAAAACTGAAAAAAATTCGTAAATTGTTGCTTTTGGCCTTTCTGTTTCAATAGGTTGTCGACCCCTGCTCTAGGACCAAATTCCTAAGATTTAGGTTTGTAGCCAAGTAACATGACCACAATAGGAAAGTAATTACTTGTGTACTGTAGATCTTATTTGGCTTTTGCAGCTTTCTCTACAAAGCTAAAAAATGCAGAATTCTTCCAAAATGTTAACAATACTTGTATTAAATGATGAAGACCACAGAGTTACCAAAAATAAAATTTATTCTGTATTTTACTAACCAATGTTATTATTATTTACTATTTTTTTTTAAAGAATGACAATTTACCTTTAATGATTCTTACTTGCTGCCTCCCCCTTCAAAAAACTATCTTAGCTGTCTACTGTATTTGAATATTATTACATAGAGCCAATTGAATTTTTCTGGTGTGAAACCCGGTATTCTTTTCTTTTAGTCTGCTACTAATTAAATGACGCCTAAAGTCTTTTGTTGATCAGTCTATCCCCTTAGAGCAAAATATTTTTTGGAACTTTTAAGTGCCAGATCATTTTCAATGATGTATAAATTTTTATATTCATTCGTTTCTTCCTGAACACTATGATGGCTTTTGCTTTATTATCTTTTAATGTTATGATGCTTATTGACTTGATTGATCTGAAAATTATGTGATGAACTATTTCTCTTAAGAAAGAAAGAAAGAAATGCTTGGTTCTCTGTATAAGTGTATTGTTAGATTTAAATATACCAAAATTATAATATAGTTACTTCTTGGTGTAAGTGTGCACTAGAATTATTTTTAAAATTTAAAAAATAAAAAATAAATAAAATTTATTTTTTAGTTAGTTAAAATTAAGTTTTTAATTAATTGAAGATATTTTTTTATTTCACTTTAAAATTCTAAAAAATCAGTTTTTTAGTAATATCAAGTTTATTTCTGGATTTCTTTCTGTAATTTCTATAAATTTTTCAAATTTAGTTTTAATTACTAAATTTTGAGAAGTAAATCAAATGAATATTGAATTTGACATAGTTAACTAACATCTGTTGAAAGTTGCTTTAGTATTAAAGGATAAAGATGGAAAATTGACTTATTACACATTTATTATAAATTTCTTTTCATGACATTATATGCTTTGTAAAGCCTTATATGAATGATGGATCTATGACTGAAAAAGAATTGTCTAATTTTTATAATGTTTTTCTATATCAAATATTATGCAGATAACAAAATTTAGTGACATGATAAAAAAATTAAATTGATTTATTATTAAAAAGGAGCCTTTCTTTGTAAAAATTTTAAGTAATTTGACAATAAACGAACAACTTGTTATTTAAATGAAAAAAATTTGGAGTATATGGAATTAATATATATAGCATAATTTTGATAAATACATGGTGGGGAATATGGCATTTTTGGAATTTTAATTTTGATTTTTTTTACTAGGAGGAAAGTACCTAAAGTGAAAATCATTTCTTTTCAACAGAAAACAAGAGAAAATGTGACAAATTTTTCCTTTTAGTGATTTTACTAAAGTAATTTTGATAGATTTCTTTAACATGTGCCAACTTAGGAAAGGGAATCTTAGGTATGCTTGAAAGAATGCCATATTCTTTAGGGATTTTCATCGCTTAGTTTGGGATATGAGATGTCCCAAATTGGAAACTTTTTAAGTGTGTGGCAGAAATAACTAAATAAATAGTGGAAATTGACCTGGGAATACAAATAAAATATTTGAGAATGAAGTAACATAGACTATTTAAAAAAAAGAATTAGGAAATTAAGTTTTAAATTAAACTAAGATATATATAATATAATGAAAATGTCTGTCCAAAAGTCTTTTGAAATAGATAAAATATAGTAATTTTGAGTTCCAAAAAGTAATTGTTTTAGGTGCAATAATGTTTTTAAATGGATTAATTTTTAGAAAAATGTATCATTTAATTGGCATTAAAGGATTTAAGGCATGGTATGGCTGACAAATATATTTAGAGGGAAAATTATAGGTTCTATGATTAATTGTATTTTATTAATAGGGGAGACCAGGGCAGGTTAACACTAATTTTGATTGATTTTTTTTTTTTTTTTGATAATGGCTAAGTTGCTGATAAAAAATTCCTACACGTTTGTGCGTCTTTCGGGTAATATAACATGGAATTAATAACAATTTAGTTAAAAAATAATAGAACAATTTCCAATTGATATCAAATTGCCCCTGGGCCGGTACGTGTTGACACCATCCCTGGGCAGGTTGGTATTATATATTTGTATTTTTTTCGACTATAGTTTGTGTATTTATCTAAAAAGAAAATTTAAAAAACGTTTTTAACCAGGAACTTTTATTGAACTAAAGTTTAAATCATTGTATTTAACTAAAAATTTTACTTTTTTGAATTTAGAAACATTTAATCAAGGTACAACACAATGAGATTGACATCAAATTGCAAAAATAGTTTTACACCTTTATTGCTCCAATGAACAAAAGTAGTGGCAGAAACTTATTTAAATCAGTCTTTGAGATAACTGTTATTTCATCATTATTGGGAAAAATAAATGTATTCTTCATTTAGAATTTTTCTTAAGGAAACCCAACTTCCATTTTTGAGAACTCTTTTTGTTTAAAATTTTAGCAACAAAATTTGGATTTTTTAAATCATTAATTAACAGTTTCACTAATATAAAATCATTTACTTTAGAATCGTTTTTTAAATTCAAATAATCCGAGGCCTTGATCAAATCACAGCTGACATCAAAATGTCTTTATCGAGGGATACTCTTTCTTCTTCACTCTCAAAATGAAAGAATTTTTTCTTCTTTCCTTTTGAATTTTTTCCCCTCTTCATTTCATCTTTTACCATCTCCCTATCTTTTTTTTAGCTTGCCCTAATTTTTTTTTATTGTGTATGATTTTTGTCTTGGTTTTCACAGTTTTTTTTTTTTAAATCTTTTTATTATAACGGATGGTTGCTTTATTTGAAATGCATCTTTCATGGGGTATCTGTCAGAATTGCAGCTTGACTCTTCCTTTATCCTTTTCTTATTCCTCTTCTTGCAAAAGCTTTTGATAATGGCCATAGTGTGTGGGATCAAAACTTTAGGATCTGTGGATGACACCTGGTAGCACTTGAGTGCCATTTCTTTTATACTCTGCTGTGGAAGTTCCATTAGGCAGCAGATTAGATCAAATGCAATTAAAAAATAAAGAGTCATTGAGATACTTTAAAAGTGGCTTTCGAATTGCACATAATTTGTAAGAAATTCCAAATTGAGAAATATGGTTGGGCTCAGCATTATGTATTCAATCAGCATATCTCTGAGTATTCCAGCAGCTGCAAAATTGGCTGTTATATTGTTCTCGATGGTTAGCAATAGATCAGTGAACTATAGAATCTGAAAATGTTTTATCCTTTTTCCATGCATCCACAGAACTCTTATTCAAAAAAATGCATTTGTTTTATCAATTTAGATAGCTTTACTGAGATCCATTGCTTTAGAATTTCTAATAGGCAAGGAAGAGCTCCTTTTTAAAAATAAACTGAACCAGTCTTTGCCCACTTATTGATTTCCCTTCCATGAATCAGGCACTTTCCATTTTAATGAAAAAACAAACTGGTAAGTAAATTTGCATGCTTTTTTAGGTCCGAGAGTAACCAAAATAAACACTCATTTTACATATTCTATGAGATAGGTTTCCACCTGACAGCTATAAATTTTCTTGTTGGCTTCTGATCTGATAGGTTTTCCTGTCTTTTGAAGCTTTTTGGCAGTTGTGCTTCAGAAAAAGCAAATGTATCCAATACTTTTAGCAACTTTCAATACAACAATTCTTTATGAAATATCTTTACTTCTTCAAAAAGGCATCTGAGAGCTGAAGCTCGATTTGTTGTGCTTTTTCTGTTTCTAACCATGACTTTTGTAAAAAGAAAAAGAAAAAACTATTTTTATTTTGATTCTACTTTTTTCCCAGAGATATTAAATTAATTAAAAGATATTCTCATCAATATGCTAATGAATGTCAAAATATGAAATGCATCACACATTAAACTTCATTATTAATTATTGTATACTCTTGAAGAAAATCAAGTGAGTAATTTTATAATAATCAAGTAATATAAAATAATCAAGTAAATAATTACTTTTTTAGCAAAAAAATTACAATTTGACTTCTAGTGTGTACAGATTCTTATGAAATTGATTAAAAACTTCTGAGCATATGAAGTTATATTTCTTATTCACTCTGTTCCCACTTCTACTAAAATTTAGTAATTTTTAACAGCACTATTAGCCGAGTGCCAACTTGCCCCTGATGCCTTGAGCTCTAGTCTTTCCTATTATTCATAAACTAGGAAGGCAGATTATTTATTTATATTGAAGTCAGTCTTCTAGATAGATGGATTTTGCAGTTTGGTCAAACCTGTTTCTTGTGCTATTAAATCCAACCAATCAACAATTTAGCTAGGAATATTATTTAAGCACTCTAAGGTTTCTCCAACTGACAGAAGATGCTATGTTTTACTTTAAAATACACAGGCCCTTGGCTTACAGATTGTGTGGGCAAATCCATTTGAATTATCATCAAATTTCTAAAAAGCATTAAAAATAGCTGACTCTTAGTTATTGGAAAGGTTATTGGAAACTCAATCCCAGATTTGGCTTTCTTTTGATGTGAGAACTGGTGGGTCATAAGCAGGAATCTCTCACATATTTACTGAGCATTTGATAAATTAAAAAAAAATGTTGAAATGTTTATTGTTTAGAATTAATTAAATATTTCAATTTCTATGAAAACTTTAATACTGATATATCTTGGAACATTAATTTATGTTCTTAATTTTTGGGGACTTTCAGTTTATTTTTCATAAGTTCAGTTTTCAGTTTATTTTTCCATGATCTAAATTGTAAACTGCTATTTTCTAATTACTATTTTTTCTCTGCATTTCTCTTGATAAAGATAACTTGATTCTTATTAACATATCATTTTCTAGAATAATTTAATAATTTTTTATGACATTAAAAGAAATTTATTAAAGTAATGAAATCCACATATAAAAATAAAACTTTTTTTAAAGTTATATCTGTTATAAATTATATGATAAATGTTCTTTAATTTCAAGACAAATTTTCTTTAAAAAAAAACAGTTTTTTTATTTAATTTTTTTTAAAACAGTTTTTTGGTAGTTCTGCCTATTCATTTATAAGAAGATAAAACAAGTTTTTTCCTTCCAAAATGAATAGCGTAATAAATTTTGATAATTGAGAAACATATTTCCCCCAAAATGGCAAGCTAGTTTGATTTAAGAATATGCATTAAAATTTATCCAATAACTAAAGTTTGGTTTCTTTCTTTTCTTCTCATCAGTTATATATCTAATGAAAGAATTGAATAAATATATCTAATTATAAGACAAGGTATATTTATATATGAAAATAGTATTAAGGATGAGTAAGATTGATAACATACTATTTAAGTATCATTGTAAAGGAAAGGGAAATATCTTTATTACTTGACCCATTGACTACCCAACCCTTGAATTTTCCTAAAGTAATGATGCACAAACTTATAAGAAAAGGGCTTACTATGTTTCAGTTGGCTAAAGGATGAAATTTTGTATTTCTTTATATCAAAATTTTCAAAATATGTGTATTTTTGCTCGATATTTTATTGATTATACTAGTAAAATTAATTAGATCAATGATATTATTGCATTTAAAGATATATCATTTTTAATATAATATATATGATTATGCATTGTATTATTCTGATTTCATAATGCTGGAATTTTTGAGGTAGAAAAATATTAGGTTACAATGATGAAATGTTCTATTTATATTTAGTTATATGAAGAAAATTATATACACATTAACTTACATTTAAAGATAGCATTAAGTGCATTTTAGCAATAAATATTTTAATTGTAGTTGATCTTGAGACAAAAACTTCATTTTGTCTTAATACTGTTGCAGACTCTAAATTTTTAAACTTAATGTTATATAAAAATATTAAAATAAAGTAAAAAAATGTGTGATAGAATTAAATTATGAAAAAAAAAATTTCTTAAAAATTATCAGTAGAAAATTATTCAATTTTTTTTGAATAAATATTAAGATTTTTAAAAATGAATGAATGATATATATATATATATATATATATATATATATATATATATATAT